>CAUYLG010062842.1:0-93450 GCA_963573385.1 Cacajao melanocephalus | reverse complement strand
TTGGCATAATAGAGGTTTTTAATACCCATTTTTAGACTGCATTCTAGCCTGGGCAGTAGAACAAGAATCCTGTTCTCTCTCCCTCTTTTTCTTCCTCTTTCTTTCTCTCATACATTCTTTTTCTTTCTTTCTTTCACTTTCTTTCCTCTCTTTTTCTTTCTTTCAAAAAATAAAAAATAAAAAAAAAATAAAAAAAATTAAAAAAAAAAAAAGTTGCCTTATAAGTCAGGCGTGGTGGCTCATGCCGGTAATTCCAGCACTTTGGGAGGCCGAGGCAGGTGGATCATGAGGTCAGGAGTTCAAGACCAGCCTGGCCAACATGTGTAACCCCATCTCTATTAAAATACAAAAATTAGCCGGGTGTGGTGGTGGGTGCCTGTAATCCCAGCTACTTGGGAGGCTGAGGCAGAGAATTCCTTGAACCCAGGAGGTGGAGGTTGCAGTGAGCCGAGATCCCGCCACTGCACTCCAGCCTGGGGTGCAGACTCTGTCTCAAAAAAAAAAAAAAAGAAAAAAAAAGTGGCCTTACCATATACCCACTGATTTAATATACAGTAACTCCTACTATATGGCAGGCCCTAGTGCCAAATGCTTTATACATATTTATCCATTTAACCCTTGCAAAATACTTAAAAAGTCTGTAATCTCCATTTTCAGATGAAAAAAAATGAAGTACAACTTCTCACCATGGGTGAAGTACAATTTCCTCCCGAAATTGGTGGGGTGGCAAGTTCACTGTTGGTACCCAAGCCTCTGAATTGAGTTCAAATAGGACACAAACCAACTCCAAGACTGTACTTCCCCAGACTCTATTTCCTCTCTCCAGTCTGCTCAGTCGTGTCACTCAGTACAGCTCACTTGAGGGTTACAACATAAGTGCTATGTAGCAGCATAAAAGATCAAATAATTCAACATCAGCCAAAAAAAAAAGTCCTAAGTTTGAACATATACCCTCTTCTATTTATTTTTTTTTTTTTCTTTTTGGCAGGGTCTCATTCTGTCATTCAGGCTGAAAAGCATTGGCACAACCTCGGCTCACTACAACCTCTGCTTCATGGGCTCAAGCGATCCTCATTTCAAAAGTAACAAAGAACAAAATCGAAATACTCTCTTTCAATGCAAGAAAAGAAATGTCCAAAATTCCTCCCCTCCCAATTTTTTATTCTTGTCATCCTTAGCCCAGAGACTCATTCAAAAGGCATCTAAGTGTGTTCGTTTGTCTAGGCATCTCCATTCTGAAAGAAAATGCATTTCCCAGCCAGGCATGATAGCTCTCACCTATAATCCCAACACTTTAGGAGGCCAAAATGGCAGGATCACTTGAGGCCAGGAGTTTGAGAGTTGCCTGAGCAACACAGCAAGACCCCCACGTCTATTTAAAAAACATATATATATATACACAGTTTGCTGGGTGTGGTGGTGCACATATGTAGTGCCAGCTACCTGGGAGGCTGACATAAAAGGGTCGCTTGAGCCCAGGGGTTCAAAGCTGCAGTGAGCTATGATTGCACCACTGCCCTCCAGCCCAGGGTGACAGAGTGAGAATATGTCTCTAAATAAATAAATAGAAAATCCATTCCCAAAAACTCATTCTCTGTCTACCCTACCCAGCTGCCAGGCTTTGGCTGGGCCTTCAAACATGAAAAACTTTGTGACCTCTTGGGATGGAGTGGAGAGAGTGGTTTTGTTTTCTTTCATTTTTTGCTTCGTTGTGTTGTTTTGTTTTGTTTTGTTTTGTTTTGTTTTGTTTTAGACAGAGTCTTACTCTGTCACCCAGGCTGGAGTGCAATGGTGCGATCTCGGCTCACTGCAACCTCCGCCTCCCGGGTTCAAGGGATTATCCTCCCTCAGCCTCCTGAGTAGCTGGGATTACAGGTGTGTACCACCACGCCTGCTAACTTTTGTATTTTTAGTAGAGGCAGGGTTTCAACATGTTGGCCAGAATGGTCTTGATCTCTTGACCTCATGATTGATCTACCTGCCTCGACCTCCCAAAGTGCTCGGATTACAGGTGTGAGCCACCGTGCCTGGCCTGGGAATAGTTCTTGTCATTTTTGTTGCTCCAGCTGTGTGGTAGAATAAGATCTGGAAGGGAAAGCAGTGGTACACACACTCTCCCTATCACTTTAGCTTCCCGTGTAGAGACAGGGTTAGCTACCTGCCTCTCCACCCTCTCTTTGGCCTGGGGTGAGCTCATGCCTCAGAGCTCTAAGCTGTGACTACAGGAAGGATCGTGGTGAAGCCTCACAAATCTGAAGATGATGAGGAGGACGCAGAGCCACCAACATGGGGCAGGTTCCCTCAGAATCAGGGGAAAGGCTGCTATGCCTGGAGGCAGGGGACTGGCTGCATTCTGGTCTTTATCCCCCTGAAATGTGAGTAGTTCCTCCAGCATCTATGAAGTTGACTTAATCCAACCCCAAGAAGCTCATGGGTCCCTCCTTTTCTTTTTTTTTTTTTTTTTTTTTTTTTGAGACAGAGTCTCACTCTATCCCCAGGCGCCAGGCTGGAGTGCAGTGGTGCGATCTTGACTCACTGCAACCTCCACTTCTCAGATTCAAGCAATTCTCCTGCCTCAGCCTCCAGAGTAGCTGGGACTACAGACGCCCACCACCACGTCCAGCTAATTTTTATATTTTAGTAGAGACGGGGTTTTACTATGTTGGCCAGGATGGTCTCGATCTCTTGACCTCGTGATCCACCCCCCACCGGCCTCCCAAAGTGCTGAGATTACAGGCGTGAGCCACCATACCAAGTGGGTCCCTCCTTTTCAAAGTTAGAGTAACTAGAATACATGAAATACCATGCACCAGCTCTGCACCAATGAAACTCAAAAACACAAGCACATTCTCAGGCCCCAGAGCAATTACATGCTCAGGCCCTAGCACATGGCTTTTTGTGGGGTTTTTAAGGGTTTTTTTTTTTCTTTGCAGAAGTAGAAGGTGGAAGAAAAAACCTTTTACACAGGTTCAAGGTGCAGGAGAAAGATGTCATGGAGGGCCAGTGCTCAGCCGCAGTGCCCCAGGTGTGCCTGGCTCCCTGGAGGTTCTTGAGCCACTCTTCCGCTGCTGCTGTGGGCCTCATCGCATCTGTGCTCCTCTTTCATGTCATTAGCAGTGAGCAGCTCATGGCAGCACAGGGAGCAGGAATTTGTCTTGCTTAGCCAGGAAAGGTTCAGTTGCAATGAAAGAGGTGAAGGCAAGGCATCTCAATGACAATCTCCTCCTCATGGCTCAAAGGACACATGGGGCACTCGAGCTGTACAGGAAACCCACGGCTAATGCCAGGATCACGCTGTGGCAGAAACTAAGTGATATCTTCAAGAAGACAGAAGGTCTTGACTTCACAAGTGGGAGTGACTAATTTTGGCATTAAGTTTGCCGTCGGAGGGTGGGGACATGAATACTGCGTCTTCTCTCAAAGTGGGGGCTTAAGATATTTCTATCATCTTATGATATTTAGAAATTTAAGCTTGATTCAATCATACCACAATGCATACATATATCGAAACATCACATTGTACCCCATAAATGTATACAACTATGATTTGTCAATTAAAAAATTTAAAACTGTTGAAAAACATAGAATCTCAGATGTGACTAGATCTATTTATTTCACCCATGAATTCCCTTTAGAGTGTATTTCATCTTCTCAGTAATTCTGTGGCATGCTTCCTCAGGGCATGGGTGATAACAGCCGCCAAGCCCCATTTAAAAAAAAAAAAAAAAAGTGCATTCTTGGAAACTTACCTGGTAACGTTTCACCACTAAACTTGGTCCTCTTCCCTTACTCTGTGCGAGTGACTGGATCCACGCTCCCTCTAGCGGCCTCAAGCTGTTTTGCATCGTTGTTAAATCTCTCCAGGCTCCACTCACCCTCCCTGACCTAGAAATAAATAAATATTCTGCTCTTTTCTAGTTCCATCCTTTAAACTACTTAGGGATGGAGACATTTCCCTTCTCTTTTAACGTATCTCAAGCATGGGCTCTATGAAGTCAAACTTTCTCCCAAGAAAATCTCATCTTTTCTCCCAACTCAATCAACAGAACTACCCTCTTTTTTCTTGTCCCTTTCTCTCTGACTTTTCTCACTATGAGACCAAGACTTGTATCTTATATGAACCCCACGTTTCCTTGATTCTTTAGGAAAATAGGATTTCTAAAGAGTGTTCCTGGCACAGGACTTGTTCATTTCTCCCATACTCTTCAAGTCTATCGTAATTCCATTGAGTTTTTCTTCACTTTCACCCACATTTCCTCCACATACAGAATCGTGTTATTTTTATCTGCATGAAGTCGACCACACCTCTGTGGTTAATCCCACAGTGGGCCTCTGAAATCTGAAACCCTGGCTGGAGCTTTGTAAATATACAACCCCAAGCCACTGTGAGACTATGTGGTAGGAAATAATCTTAGGAGCCTGTGATCAGGCCATACACAAAATCCCTCGCATGTCCTTCTGCCATCTTAAATGCAGTTCAAAACAAAGCAGACACTGGGACCTGCGTCTGTGGGTGAGAAAAAAGAACAGGAGAAAAATGTTAAATGAAAACTAGGAAAAAAGTGAACAACAAAACCAAAGTAGACAATCAAGAACTGGGACAGCCACCCTAGCATCACCTATGAAATATTAGCACACCTCATCTGAAGCCAACTTTTCACAGCCTTATGCTCTGTACCCAAGTGGAATTATCTCATTCCAGCCTCAGCTGCACCCACACAGCTGCAGGTCAGAGTTACCTTTAGCGCCTTTGCTGTTAAAATCCACTGAATCTGGGTCCCCCAAGGCCACCGTATTATCTCTGTCTAACTTCTGTTCTGTTTAAGCCATGGCATTGCAATCTTGTTACTACCCCTGAACCAGTGCCTTCCTATACCTCTCCACCTCATCTTCCATCTCGTTAAATATCACCACCAGACACTCGATTACTCAAACCAAAAACCTAAGATTCAGTCTTGATTTCTGCCTTTCCTTCAATCCCCACAACCAATTCACCAACAAGTCTATAGATTCTGTCTCTAAAATGTATTCTGACTTCACCATCACAGCTCCAGGAAGGGCCACCAGCACGTCATCCCTCTGCCCCTCTGAGTCTGGCCAATGGAGAAGGTGTCCAGAGAACAGGGAGCAAAACAGAGACCAAAGCTTCCATTTTATTAATGGCCAGACAAGTGCCAGAGAACCCACAGCACTCTGACCTCTCTGGCAAGGCTGAGCTGGGGAATGCTAGTTGAGACACAAGCCCAAAAGGGGCCTTCTCTCTGTCCTGCTGCCTGAGCTGCTCAACAGAGAGAAAAACAGCAGGCATCCCCCAGGGCAGAGGTGGGGAGGGGAAGCCCTGTCCAAGTGTGTACCCTCATGAGAGAGGGTAGGAGAGAAAGAGGCAAAGCTACTGAGGAACATGCCTGTTGGTGCATTGACTTGGCCCCCTGGTGAAACGTGGTGTAATAAATGTTCTGTCTCACCAGCTGTCATAGCATCTCACCCTGCAGGAAGGAGCAGTCACCCGGAAGAGAGCCTTTCATCTCGTGTTATTTTCTAATTATAAATTACCACAAATTTACCAGCTTAAAACAACCCACATTTATTATCTTACAATTCTGTGGTTCAGGAGTTCCAGATGGGTCTCCCTGGGCTAAAATCAAGGCGTGTCAGCAGGGCTGCGTTCCTTTCTGGAGGCTCTAGGGGAGAATTCATTTCCTTGCCCTTTCCGGCTTCTAGAGGCTGTCCACAGTCTTTGGCCCACGGCCCCATGCCTGCATTTTCAAAGCCAGCCCCATCCAGCCAAGGCTTCTCACCCTGCCATCAATCTGCTTCTCCCTTTGGAGTCCTTTGTCCACATTTAAGGATGCTTGAGATTACACTGCACCCACCCAGATAATCTAGGATAATTTCCCTATTGTAAGACCAGCTGAAGCTGGGCGCAGTGGCCCACACCTGTAATCCCAACATTTTGGGAGGCTGAGGCTGGCAGATCATGAAGTCAGGAGTTCGAGACCAGCCTGGCCAACATAATGAAACTCCGTCTCTACTGAAAATACAAAAATCAGCCAGCTGTGGTGGCAGGTGCCTGTAGTCCCAGCTACTTAGGAGACAGGTGAGAGAAGCACTTGAACCCAGGAGTCAGAGGTTGCGGTGAGCCAAGACCATGCCATTGCACTTTTGACAGAGTGAGATTCCCTCTCAAAAAAAAGAAAAGAAAAGAAAAGAAAAACAGCTGATTAGCAACTTTAGTTCAATCTGCAACTTCAATTCTCTATTGCCAGCGTCACCTAACACACGCACAGGTTCTGTGATTTCAGATGTGGACATCTTTGTGGGGCCATTAGTTATTCTGCTCCCACACATCTCCTGCTCCCATGGGATAAGCCACCACTCACATCCCCCCTTAAGCCACAGGAATCAGTTGCCAAAGGCCTTGAAACCATGGCACTGAGGTCTATTCCTTGTCCTGATTCCTCATGGAGAAAGGTGGGCAACCAACATCCTCCTGTCCTGTCTCTCTGTTGACCGCAGTCACCACCAGGGCCAAGCCAAAGCTTCCAGATGTATTTGTCATCCAGAACCCCAACGCGGTTTGGCTCTGTCAGCCCCAAATCCAGCCCAATTCTCTCTGCCCAGTCTCTCTCTGCCAAACCCTTATACTGTGCCCTCTAGAACTCCTGCTTTGTGATCAGTAAATGCCTTGATATTCCCAATGTCTTGTTTTGAATATTCTCTCTATTGCTTAATCTTCCTTTTTTTTTTCTTTCTTCTCTCATCTTTCAACTGATATTGCCTAATCTAAAATAACATTTTTAGGCCAGGTGTGTGGCTCATGCCGGTAATGCTGGCACTTTGGGAGGACCAGGTGGTAGAATCACTTGAGGCCTAGGTTTCAAGATCAGACTGGGCAACATAGCAAGACCCTAAAATAAAAACAATTAGCTGGCCATGGTAGCGCATGCCTGTAGCCCCAGCTGCTTCAGAGGCTGAAGCAAGAGGATCACTTGAGCCCAGGAGTTCAAGGCTGCAGTGAGCTACAATCATGCCACTTGCACTCCAGCCTGGGTGAGAGAATAAGAACCTGTCCCTTTAAAAAAAAAAGAAAAAGAAAAAAGAATTTCAGATTTTCTGAGAATCTCACAACCCGTGTTACACTCTCACTTGGAAACTGCTTTCTCCTTTAGCCACCAATTGCCTCAGAATCAGAAGGCGGGAAGGAGGCGCTTCCTCCTTGCTCTCCATTGCTGCTTCTAAACCATTCCTCTTCCTTCCTACTCCAAAATCTCCCCTCCTTTGACGCTCAGAACATATGCTGCCCCCTTCTACCAGCCCCCTTCCTTAGAGAGAGCCCCTAACCTCAGCTCCTGGTCTTTTCTTCCCAGTAGCTCCTGTCCTTATTCTCGAGGACAGTCAGTGTTCATGCCGATGACCTCCCAACACGCTGGCTTTTCAGTCCTTACCTTTGTACCTCAGCCTACACCTCACTACAGCCACTTCCAAAACCCTAAATTCGACAGTCCCGCCCTCTGTCCAGAACTTCCTGCGCTTCCGTCTCCATTACAGTAGAAGTCCAGTTGGAGCAATTCTTCGACCTGATCCAGACCTCCGATTCGCTGACCCTGCCGGGTTTTCCATGTAGCTAATGACTATGTTTCCCAAGCTTCCTTACAGACAGATGTGGCCATGTGACTCAGTTTTGGCCAGGAGGATATGAACAAATACGATAAGGGCAAATCAAGGGTGGTGCCCTTGACAGCAAGAGTGGGTCCTCCCTTCTCCTTTCTAAGTCCTTCCCACTGGCTGGAATGAGATAAACGCATGGGAGCTACAGCAGCCCTCTTACGCCACTAAACGGAAGCTACATATTGAAAAGAAAGGGTAATGAGATAGAAGGTCCAGAATATTGTGGGGCCACCATATTATCTCTGTCTAACTTCTGTTCTCTTTAAGCCATGGCATTGCAATCTTGTTACTACCCCTGAACCAGTGCCTTCATACACGTCTCACCTCATCTTTCCATCTCGTTAAATATCACCACCAGATACTCAATTACTCAAACCAAAAACCTAAGAGTCAATCTTGATTTCTGCCTTTCCCTCAATCCCCACAATCAATTCAGCAACAAGGCTATAGATTGTATCTCTAAAATATATCCTGACTTTGCCCCTCCCTCCCCATTTATCTGCCACTATCCTATTTCTGCTTCCACTGTTTATCACCCAAACCTCGGCTTTCTGAGTAACCTGGCTGCCTCCACTGAAACCCCTTACAATCCAGGCTCCATCAGGAACTACACAAGTGATCTTTCAAAGTATATATCAGATCATGTCTGCTCCTTAAAATTATAAGGTGGTTCCCATCACACTTCAAATAAAATCCAAACTCTTTACCAGGTTCTACAAGGCCCTGTGTGGTCTGGCTTCTAGATATCCCCCCAAGCTCATCTTATTCCACTCTCCTGCTCAATGCAGTGTGACCGCGCCGGCGTCTTTCATGGTCCTTGGACACACCAGCATCTTTCCCAGTTTCATCCCTGTTCACTCCGCTTAGAATCCTCTTCCTCTTGCTGTCTGCATAGCTGACTCCCTTTCACCCTTCAGGTCTTGGTTCAAATGTCATCTTAGCAAACAGCTTCCCTGGCCACCCCACCCACCCTCCCCCAGTTACTTCTGTCACCTCGCCTTGTTTATTCCCCTCATTGCATTTCCTAGGCTCTGAAATTTTCCTATTTATACATTTATTTACTTGTTTATATACTTTTTACCTCACAAAAATGTAAGCTCCATGAAACCTGGGGACATGTTAATCATTACTATTCATCATTTTCCCTCCAATATCTTGAACAGTAATTACTGGGCAAAGCAAGTTCGATGAATGAATTTGAATTGAATTCATGAATGAATTGAATAAACGAATGAGTGATCAGTAAAATTAGCTGCTTTTTTTCCTAGAAAACAGCAAGTCGGTAAGGAACAGAAAGAGGCAAGAAGGGTTCACTCTGACACCCCCCCACCCCGTGTGAGGAAGGAAGCAAAGCCCTCCCCTGTAACGGAAATGGGCACAGGGAAAGGGCAGCAGACAAGGGTCTCCCTTTCCCAGAGTGATCAGAAGAAAAGGATGCTGGGAGGGGCTGAGAAGCCTTCCTGCTCAAAAGCCCAGTGCTCTCCTCCCTCCACTACAGAATTCCTGCAGAGGTGAGGACAAGGTCACCTGCCCATAGAACGTAACCCAGCACCAGAGGAAGCCTGGAGTGAGGAAGCCTGAAGTTACATCACAGAAAGGGCTTCTCAACACATGTTCAGGCAGGGACACTCCAAAATGGGGACTTTCTCTTATTGGGGGTAGGGAAGGATCTTATTTTAAAAAGAATGTCCCCCCTCACTCTCAAACTTCCTACATAGAATATGGAGTTCCATCACAGGGAGGTAGGAAGAGGGCCAGGTCAGCCTCCACAGAGCCCACTGCAAAGTCCTCCCTCACCCAAGGAGACAGAACAGCAGAGGCCTCAGACTATCTGGCCCTGGACTAGCAAAGCACTGATTCTCTCTACTGCCAGCTCCTTCTCTCCTGTGCCAGGGGCCCTTTTCCTTTAAGTGGAATCACAGAATCTTTCACTCATAGACTGGTGCAAAATGTCAGAGCAACCCAGGATCCCAAAGCATTGATTGGGAAAGAGCCCCTGGACAGCTTCTGCTTGGATGCCTTCATCAGCAGAGATCTCCTTCTCCATAAGGCAGTTCCCTCCAGGCTCTGGGGGCTCACATGGGCATTCTGCCTCCCTGCCAGTCGAATCTATCTCCCTCTAACTTGTTCAGCCTGGTGGGGCAGCACAGGTAAGTCGGTTCTTACTTCCACATGACAACCTTTAAAACATTTAAGGCAATTATTCTAATAATAAATAATACCACTTAATGAGAACTAACCAAGAACTGTGCTAAGAGTTTTGTGTATATTACCCCATTCAATTCTTGAAACATCTCTAGGATATAGAAATATTATTATTCCTATTTCTTAGATAAAGAAATGATATCAGAGAAGTAAAGCAATGAGCCCAGGGTCACTGGAGTATTGGAAGAGTCAGGATTTGTTCCAAGGCCAGACTGACTCCATTCAAAGCCCATGCTCTCACTCACTCTCTTATGCCAAGCTCACCCACCCAGCTAGACAACATCAAATCTTCTTTTCTCCCAGCTAAACAACATCAAATCCTTCAAGTGTTTCTTCTCTGAAGAGTTCAGGGCTCCCATCCTCCTCCATTTCCTCCAATAACCTCTCAGTTCAATAAAATCCTTGCAGCCACAGAGCCTCAGACCCTCTTCCTGGAAACTGGGAGAGGAAAAGGAAGCTCTGCTTCTGCTAAAGGGTCTCCCCAAAGTTCCCCCAAGACTCCAGTCTCCCCTCAGTCTCCAAACACAGCCCTAGCCTCCACTCTTTGCCACCCTCTCTCCGCCTCCCTTGCTAATTTCACCTCCCTTGTCCACCAGAAATTGGTCAATCTGCTTCCTCCTTATTCTCGCACTCTTCTTCCCCGAAGTCCTACTCAACCTTTAAAAGAAAAAAAAAAAAGCCTAACTCCAATTTTTCCTCTTCTGCAAAGCTTTCTCTAGTTCCTTCAGGCTGCCCCTTCCTCAGTGCTCCCAAAGTCCTTATTTCTGCCTCCACAACACCAGTTGCTATTTTGCAGCTCCTTGTGTCTGTTCACAAGTCTCCCTCGCCAGCTGGCCTTCTCCAGGGCACAGAGTATGGCTTTGATCTCTGCACCCATCGCAACACAGGTGCTTAGTACACAGCTGTTAGCATCAGACACAGACTGATTCATTTTTGATACTTCAAAAAGGAAGAATGGTAGTTACACTGCAGGAAGCCAGGAAGTGGGACTAATGCCAGGGAACTGACTGAGATGCCATGAGAGCTGAATCCCCAGCACCTGGGGGGCACCTGGCCTCTGGAGAGTGAATGAAATAATCTAGCACCCATGAATGAGTCCAAGGAGGTGCGCAGGGTTTGAAGCAGGATCTGCTGCCCTCTGGTGGCCATTCCACCACCGGGCCATTTGTTTTGTGCCTGGCTTTCCCTAAGAGAAGCGAAGCTGCTAGTATAGACTTAGAGCCTGACATCCCTCCCTCCTGACACAGTCTTAAACCCAGTTTCTTTTGTAAAAGGATATAAAAGTATAATCTGCAGGCACCAAGATATAACGAAGGAAATTTCAAACCAAGGCACCAAATCATCATATGAATAATTTTAAAAACTAGTTTCTGACTCCCTCAGCCAGATCAAGAATATAAAAGAGGGTCATAGTATAGAGAGGAGGGAGGAGCCTGTGAGGAGGAAACGTATGGGGAAAACTGTGCTGTCAGCCCCATCCCCTCCCTCCCAAGGAAGGAGAGAGGCACCTAGTCCCTTACAGCAAACCCAGTGAGATGCCCGCACGGGTTACCCCAAGAGCTGAGAATGTGGCCCCTAGCACTGGGAACAGAGTGTTCTGGAGTCTGAGTGCTGCCCAGAAGTTTAGAAGGAGAGAGAGGACTGAGGGCATGTGGGCATTCCAGCAGAGCTGCTGCTGAGACAGCTTATGCCATAGGGTTTGCCTAACCAGGAAGAACCTGCTACGGGTCCCTGGAGACGGAGACCAGTGCCTTCCCCTGGGTCCATCTTGGATCCTGGGCAATAGGGCTACCTCAAGGAACAAAAGGACCCCGGCAGCTGAGGAAGGAGTTCAACTCCTGGGACACAGGTGAGGTGAACCCTGAGGACCCTGGAAAACCCCCATGAGAGAATAATCACCAGAGAACACAGAGTCTGAGGATGGCACCAGCTGATGGAGGAGGCTGAGCACGGACTGATCTCAAAACTGATCTACCGCTGCCAGTCAGCTCTGCACCACCCCACCGCTCACCAGCACACCTCACTCTGAAACAGCGTCTAGTGAGAGCCGGGGAAGAGCCAGGCTCGGGGCAGAGCAGGAGGGAGAACGTGACGGAGAAGCAGAGCAGGGCCAGCCGCTCCCTGCTTTCCCACACGAGCTTCCAACTAAAGCAGGCCCAGCAGCCTAGAGAAGGGACACTAAATGGTTTCAGGTTTTGATTCATATATTTGCCTGGTCGTTCTAATTTCTGAGTAGAGACTACCCCTCCCCTGAGAGTGAGCAGCAAGGTTCAGAGGCTTTCCTGGTTTTCACCCAGAAGCAAAGAAAACTTCACCCAGGTCCACCCCCCAGTGAAGTATAAAGGAAGGCTAGAAACAAGTATCACGAAACCGAAACGCATCTTGGACTGTGCAAACAAAACCCACGTCATTTCCTCATCATATGACAAGTTTTGAGGTTCCTCACACAGGTCACAGGCTCCCCTTCCACTGGGACTGAATTACAGGGACCCAAGACTTTCCCTTCCAAGTCCTCCTCTCCGCCTTCTTTTCTGCAGCGTAGAACACCCCTGCTCCCATCTCTTCCCCCTCTTCACCACCAGTAGCCTCTTCTTTAAGGCCTCCTGAGACCAGCCCAACCACAGCCAGGGGTTCTGAACACATCCTTCTCTTCTTGGGGAGGGGAGAGAGACAGGGGGCCACTGGCCACCTATGCCTATTCTGGCAGGACCCCCCCATCATCCTAATTTTAAAGCACGAACCATCTCCCTGCCCCATCAGGCATTGTCACCATCTATACTGGGTGGAATCGTGTCTCCCAAAAGTTCATGTCCACCCAAAACCTCAGAATACAGAAATAAGGTCTTTGCTAATGTAATTAATAATAATTTCAAGATGAAATAATACTGGATTTGGGGTGGCCCTAAATCCAATGACTGGTGTCCTTGTTAGAAGAGGAGAGGACACAGACACACAACAGGGAAGAAGGGCCGGGTGAGGTGGCTCACGCCTGTCATCCCAGGACTCTGGGAGCCAAGATGGGTGGACATCTAGGGTCAGGAGTTCAAGACCAGCCTGACCAACATGGTGAAACCCTGTCTCTACTAAAAATACAAAATGTAGCCAGGCGTGGTGGCACACGTCTGTGGTCTCAGCTACTCAGGAGGCTGACGGGAGGATTGTGTGAACCCGGGAGGCAGAGATTGCAGCGAGCCAAGATCACATCACTGCACTCCAGCCTGGGTCACAGAGCGAGACCCTGTCTCAAAAAAAGAAAGAAAGAAAGAGAGAGAGAGAGGAAGGAAGGAAGGGAGGGAGGGAGGGAGGGAAGGAGGGAGGGAGGAAGGAAGGAAGGAAGAAAAAAAGAAAAAGGAGGGAAGAAGACCATGTGAAGATAGAGGCAGAAGTCAGGAAATCAGAGTCATGCTGCCATAAGCCAAGGAACACCTGGAGCTGCTAGAAGCCGAAAGAGGCACAGAGTGTCACAGCAGTCCTAAAGAACTGACACACTTCTCATCCCATGCTCCAGCACAGCAACAGGCAACGGCTAATCCTTGGCAAGAGGAATGCAAGGCTTGGGATGGGGCTGGGGCTGGGGCTGGGGCCCTGTGCCCTTTGCCAAGCCTGGGAGGACCAGGGAAAGGGGACTGCGCTGTAACTTTCAAATGACCCCCGCATACACATTCCCCTGCTGAGCACTCCCAAGAGAAAAGCAGGCATCTGCTCCCTGGTCACCTAGAGGAACATGTCCAGAGCCCTAGGGGCCCTTGCCCTCTCGTTCCTGGAAACTTACCCTCATCCCGTCGGGTGGCTGGGGAATTTTCCATCCTCCTACCCTCAAGTTAAAGTCATTAGATTTAATCATTAACAGGGCGGGTGCTAATTAGCAGAACAGGGTGATTGTCCATGCTGATGAGGACACAGCTGGACATCAAGAATAGCTGATCCAACAAGGCTGTGGAGAAGCAGGACCTGGCTGAAAAGAGGCAGGGGCTGTGCTTCTGTAGACAACTTCCCCCCAAATTCTGAAAGCACTGAAATCCCCATTCTTCGTCCCTTTTTTTTTTTTTTTTTCAAGAATCAAAGAAGAAAACAGTTGCAAGTGTTTAAGGGGTGCTCAGCACACTATGGACAGTATCTCATCCTACCCCTCACTATATATTGTTATAATAGGGATACCTTTATTAATCCAGTTTTAAGGGTGAGGACACTGAAGCTCAGAGAGGTTAAGCACCTTGCCCAAAGTCACAAAGCTGCTAGGCAGCAGAGCTAGGATTTGACCTTAGGCAGACTTCTCCGGAGGCTGGGCGTTTAACCACCAGGCTGACAGGAGCCAGTGTGGAGGGGCAGAAGAGGGTTTTTGCAGTCAGAGGTCACGCTGACCTCCTTTCTGATGCCCCTTATCCTGTAGCGTATTGTGCTTCCACTTTTGTAACTCTTGGCTGATCATGACTCACCCACCACTGCCCTGGCTCCTATTAGGCCATAAGCCGTGTGTCAATGGACAGACTGTGTCTCTTTTATGCTCCACTGTGTCCCCAGCACTCAGCATAATATCTGACACATAGGAATGGCCAATAAATATTTGTTAAAAGAGTAATTTTTTTTTTTTTGAGATGGAGTCTCACACTGTCTCCCAGGCTGGAGTGCAATGACATGATCTGGGCTCCCTGCAGCCTCCACCTCCCAGGTTCAAGCAATTCTCCTACCTCAGCCTCCCAAGTAGCTGGGATTACAGGCGTCCACCACCATGCCTGACTGATTTTTTGTATTTTGTTAGAGATGGGGTTTCACCATGTTGGCCAGGCTGGTCTCAAACTCCTGACCTCATGATCCAGCCAGCTCAGACTCCCAAAGTGCTGGGATTACAGGTGTGAACCACCACCCTCACTCAAAAGAATAAATTTAACCTTTTAGCGGGTTGGGAATAGAAGGGACTGGCTAGAAGCTAGCTAGGTATTGGGCCTTCTGGATTGTTGATAATCATAGTGTTAAAATGCACCTCAAGAGGTCATCTAGTCCATGACCTTGCTTCAGGTTCAGCCATTACCCTGCCATAGCCACCAAATCTGGTTTACTGGGGAAAGTGCTGGCCTGGCTTCTGGTCCTTGGAAAAGCTGTTCCTCCCTATTGCCTTGATTTCTCCTCTCTAGCCTGAAGGGTTCAAGTGGCTGTTCTTGAAGTGTTTTTCACGCTACCAGTGGATTTGGGGGTTCACGAAGAGGCAAGGCACTTTGAAAATGAGCATCCCCCTCTGTTTGAATCACCAGCTCTGGCCCCATTCCCAAGACTGCCAGCTGCAGGGGGGTGTGGACTCAAGACTGGCAGAATTGCAACTCTGAGCTTTTTCACGGGCAAATCAGGACAGTCAGAGGAGGCTGGGCTTCCAAGTCGTCCCCTAGGAGGCCACACATCTACTCCAATGCTGCTTCTGGGACTCACAAGAAGCTCTGGAAACTTCTTGCAGGGAAGCCTTCTAGATGGGCTCAAACCCCCGCAGGACACACTGTCTCACTGCAGGGGACCCACATCTCTCTTCCAGATCAAGGCTTACCCCCACCTGGCCTCCCTCCGTCTTCACAAGGGTTGGCCCCTAAAGGCTCTCGGGCATTTCCGAAGGAGCAAAGCCACCCTAAAAGACAATGATTCACAGCCCATGAAGACTGTCAGAGCGTATGCCTCAAGCTCTGAGATGATTCCAAGAGTTTCCAGAAACATTTGAGAAACTGCAGCACATTGGCATGAGCATATGGCCTTCCTGGAGGACCACTTGGATGGGGTCGCTGCTCCTTTGGGTGTATAAAAGCCATCTCTGGCCTCAACTCCTCTGAACTGTGTGGATAAAAAGTGTGTGTGCACCACATTTTCAACAAGCAGGAGTGTGCCTCTGCCACACTGGCCAGGCAGGGAGAAAGGCAAAGATACAGGGAAGGTCCTGGGGCTCCTGAGTTCTAACCCAGTTTCTGAGACTTCCCAGCTGTGTGACAGGAGCACCCTCAAGTCAGAACAACAGAATATTAGAACAGAAGAAACCTGCACAGTCACCCGGTCCCCTTCATTTTGAAGAGAAGGAAACTGAGTCCAGTTGGGGGTAGGGGAAGCAACCCCAAGTCACCCAGAGAGTTGGCAGCAGATGAAGAAACTGAACCCTGACCTTTCATATCCTGTCCCAGGTGCCCATCTTAGCAACACCTCGCTACACTACCCTCCCCTCAAGAAGTAAAATAAACACCCTAATACCTGCCCTCCCTCCTGGGTGGTTGTGAGGATTAGTGGATTAATGCATGAGGAGGTTCGTGGGGGTGAGAAGGGTGGACAGATAAAAGCAGAAAGTGCTGAGAGCGACAAAGAGCAGCGCCATTAACTTACAGTCCGGTGCCGAGAATAGGGGAGGGTGAGCGTCATTAAGTGACTGCATGACCCAGTCACATCCCTGTAACTTTAAATATTTTATGGAGCCAGCAGTGCACCACATACAGCTGCTGCTCCTCCAGCCCTGGCTGTGACTGCAGCAGGGCTGTGAACACATGCGCCTAACATAGAAACATGCAAGCTGAGGGAAGGAGTCGGGATGAGGCAGGCTCTGACTCTTACTCACTCTAGGAAAGGTTCCAAGAGCAGGCATCAGGCCCTCTGCAGCACCCGGGACCTGTGTGTGAGCAACCCATACCTTTGTACACCCACTGGCCCAACAGGCACTCACATAGCTATGGACATAAATAAAAGTCACAATGACAATAAACACACACCTTCACAGACAGACCCATTCCAGCTTACCCAGCACCAAAGGCTGCACCCAGCCATACTCCACCTCCCTGCTTCCACCCATAAACGCTTCGCCCACTTTCCCCAGTCTCCTCCTCCCAAAGCCAGTACTGGGAGTTATCGCTCTTCCCTCTCCCTCCTCTCTCCTCCTCTGCCTCCACCCCAGCACCGGCTGCTGCAGGACCCCCTTCCCACGCAGCCCCTCATCAGCCATCTCTCCAGAGCTCCAGCTCTCTTGGCCTTTCTCCTTACCTGTGGCTTTCAGGACAAAGGACTCTGAGAATCTGGGACTTGAGAAGGCAACATAGGGTGGGTGAGAGACTTGGGGAGGAATTTCCATGACCAGACCAAAGTTCGAAGAAGAGTAGGGAATATGAAAGAGGACCAGGCAAGCTGGATGACTGGGCTGAGGGTGGAGAGGTGACCACTCCGAGAGATGACCACCCCCAACTCTGCCATCCTGCTAGGAGATAACAATAAAACCAGCAGCTACAATTTGAGACCTTCTATGCACCAGATATTCTACCTATACAATACTCAACCCTAGGAGGGGGGATCCTCTGTCTGTTTTACAAATGAGATTAAGGCTCATGTGGGAAGCCTGAATCCCCGGACACAGGGATGCGGGAATCCTGGCTTCACATCCCACAGTCATGGTGGAATGGGATGGGGAATAGACAAGTCACCTATTTAGAGGATATTTGGGATCCTGGTCTGTGTATGTGTGGTTGGGAGGTGGAGTGAGTAGGGAGGAAGCCAGAGCAAGCAACTGGGCCCTAATGGGCCAGGTATCTCCCTAGCCCCAACCCTTATCCTCTCTGCTTCGGGGCCTTCACAATCTCTTTCTCCACTGTCACTTCTCGTGGGGGGATCTGCGCAAAGGTTGGGAATGAAGGGAGACAGGGAAGCCCAACCAGCTGTTTTCCATCTGGCCCTGCTACCCAGAGAGCAAAGGGGCCCTGCAGGTGCAGGCTGGGTGTGGAGAGTCCATCCTGGAGTCCAAGCGACAGCAAAACAGGGACCGGTTAACATGCAGACAGAGGTCCAGCTGGCCCACTGGGTCTCCATAACCCCAGCCTTACCCTGAGAAAACTGAGCCTGACATATGTAAAAAGATATGGCTGGGGGGAGGGCAGGACAAGTTATTTTGGGAGGTTAGAGGGGAAGGGGCCTTGTGAAATCATGATCCGGGAAGGGCTGCCCAGGAGAGGAGGCAAGTGAGGGTTGAGGCTGACCCCTTAGAGGAGAGGATGATCATAGGGTTCTCCCACAACCAGGCGTAAATCTGTATGGAACTTGCCTGTTGCTTGGTTTAAGGTTAAAGAGGCAGACCCCTTCCCCTCTTCCAGCACTCCGTGCTGGCCTCCCCATCCCCAGTTCTTCTCTCCACCTTCTCCCCAGCAAAGATGCATCCAGCCCTACCCCTCCCCAGGTGCCCAGCACCTCCCCTTCCCCTGTCTAGTGATCCCCAGCCCTCAGCACCATGCACACCAGAGCCTGTGAATATCCTATCTCCCTCACTGGCTCGTATTGATTGGCATGTCAGTCTTCCACCAAACTAGTAAGTTCTTCCCATAGTCTAAGCTCCATCCCTTCAGTTACAGCAGCTCTTTTTCAGTATCCTGCCAATAGTGAAATTGGAAACCAACCCTATCCGTAAACAAGCCACCCCACCAAAGGCGTTCCTCTCCCCATCCCCAGGCACGTTCCCCTGGCAGGCCTTTCACCTACTTTACCATCCCCTAATTTAGCAAGCAGAAAGGGAACTCGATTTCACAAGCACGATTGGCTCCCCACCCTCATTATTCCTTTTGCCGAGTCCCAGATGGTCCTCTCTCCCCAAGCCCTCCACCCACTCCCATAGGCACTTCAGGAGAAACACGCCCTCCGGAGACCATCCGAGATCTTCCGTTTCCTCTCCCTGGCACAGAGGGAACACAGGACGGGTGTGCAGACTTTGTATTTCCCTCCAAGTTTTTACCTCCGCCTAGTGTTTTCCTTTCAAGGGAAAGTCCCTCTCGAAGTCTAACCTTAATCCCTCCTGCTGCATGCCTCAATCCCCTTTCCATCTTTTCTCTATAATACCACCCCCTTCAAAATCATAAACGCAATCTTCCTCTCGCGTTTGCAGCCTCCTCTCCTGCAGCGCCCCTCTACTTTCCCAGCCCCTACAACCCGCCCCGGCCAGGAGAAGTTCTTCCTAGCCGCTCCCCACCCCAACTCCCTGCCCAAAACTCCGAGGACACTGAGGTCTCTGCCTCAGCTGTCCGCTACGACGGCTCCCGGGCCACGCCCGGACTCGCCGGCCCGCGGGGCGGTGACCCCCGCAGCCGCCGGCGCAGCCACGACGGGGTTAAGGCTCCGGGCTGGGGGAGGGGGAGGGGTCCGGGAGGGGCGGCTGCGGAGCCAATCGGCGGCTGCAGAGTCCCGGGAGCCGCGAGCTGGGAGCGCTGTGCCGGGAGCCGGGAGCCCAGCGCGCCGGGCTGGGGCCGGGGCCGGAGCGGAGCGGAGAGCGAGCGCGCCCGCCCCAGCCCCGAGTCCCGCCGCCTTCCCTCCCGCCGCAGCGCGGGCCCAGCGGCCGCCGCCCCAGCCATGGAGCAAGACAGCAGCCCCCGAAAGATCCAGTTCACGGTCCCGCTGCTGGAGCCGCACCTTGACCCCGAGGCGGCGGAGCAGGTGCGGAGCAGGGCGGGGCAGCAGGGGACTCGCCCAGCCAAGGACGAGGGACCGCGGGACTGGTGGAACCCGGGATCCCTGCCTGGTCGTCCCTTAGCAGCGCGCCCTTTTGAGGACGAACGCTCATTGAGGGGGGGGGGGGCTTCTGTCCCCTCCCCCACCGTCGGAGCCACGTCTCGGATCTGTGCTTCTATGAGCCTGAGCGAAGGAAGAGCGCCTCCTCTCCTTGCCTGGCCCCGCGAGAGTCGCTCTCCTCCTCCCCAGCCCTGGGGGAGGGGGCCTGCCTGAGGACACGACCCCTCCCTCCTTAAACAACCCTGCATCGCCCACCCAGTCAACCCCCACCAGAGTTTCTGAGCTTGGTGGTGGCGCTGAAGGGAACAGCAGCAGTGCGGGAGGGGTCTGGGGAGGGGTCGGTAATGGAGGGGGCAGCTGGAAGGGTGGGAGTTGGAAGAGGAGAAACAGCTCTCCCTGTCCCCTCCTAACTGGGGGCCACCTTGCTGGGCTCCCAAAGTGGTTACAGGAAGGGACTGAGGACAACTGAGAGGGCTGGGGCTCCGGGGAGACGGGAGAGGGGAGAGGGGTGGTCGTAGGCTGAGGCTCCCTTCTTCAAGTCTGGGCACATGGTCCGTATTCCCAACTCCTGCCCTTTGGAGCAGGGAGGCCGGGTGGGACTGAGCCGGCGGCACTGGCAAGCCGGAGGTGGAGACTTTCCAGGGGCTGGAGTTCAAGCTGAACCATATGCAAGGGAGAAGCACTGTGACAGCCTTGGCTCAAGGGGTGGGAGTCCAGGGCCCTGGCCCAGCCTCCTCGCCTGGTCTATTTTTAGCTCAGAGCAGCCTGGCAGAGGGGGCAGTGTATGAGAGTGTGTGAGCAAGTGTATGCCTCGGGGAGAGTGAGCGTGTGTGTGGAGCGGGTGACTACCCGTGGTCCTTACTACTGCTTGTTCGCCAAATATTTGCTTATTTGCCTATTGCTCCATCTCTTTGTAATCTCTGTCCGTTTGCCTAGACAGTCCCATTCCTAAAGAATATCGATTTCCCACAAGGTCAGTTCTCTGTTTCTCCCAACAAGCTGCCAGGCTCTGGCTGGCCACCCCCGCCCCCTCCCCCCACCAAAAAAAAAAAAAAACTTTGTGACCTCTTGGGATGAGGTGAAGAGAGTGTTTTTTGTCATTTTTGTTACTCCAGCTGTTTGGTAGAATAGGGTCTGATGTGAAGGGAAAAGCGGGTACAGACACTCTTCCTATCACTTTAGCTTCTCATTGTGGAGGTAGGGTTAGGTACCTGCGTCTCCATCCTCTCTCTGGCCTGGGGTGAGCCCCTGCCTCAGAGCTCTAAGGTGTGACTACGGGAAAGATTGTGGTGAAGCCTCACAAATCTGTAGAGAACAAGGAGGACGCGGAGCCACCAGCATGGGCGTGTTCCCTGGGAGTCAGGGGAAAGGCTGCTATGCCTGGAGGCAGGGCATTGGCCGGGATAACCTGAGACCCAGGAAAAAGGGCTCAAGAGTCTGGGCGGTGGAGGTTGGGGGGGCGGTGGAGGTTGGGGATGCGGTTCCGAAGAGAACTGCCTCCCACTGGCACAGACAGGGCCTGACACCTGCATCTGTTTGGTGTTGGAGGAGGCAGGTGTAGTAGGTGTGTGGAGAGGAGGAGGGGGTAGGCCAGCTGGTTCAGGGATCTAGGGGACAAGGGAGCGGCACAAGGCAACGCTGAGGAGCCAGAGGGAAAAAAGAGAGCCGGGACTTGGGCCTACTTTCTCTAATCTTCAGAATCTGTGTCTCTTAGGCCTGAAATTCTTCCTGCGGTCTAACCTCAGCCCCTCCTGCTGTGTTAGGCAAAAAGCTCCAGGCTTGGCAGGTGCTCCTAACCCAGACCAACATGGGAGGGTAAAAGGAGTTGGAAACTGAGTTACAGAGCACAGAGTGGCAGGGGTGGAGGGGTGCCCACAGCTTCCAGATCCTGGGCATGACTGGTTTGGAAATAAATCCGTGGCGAAGGTACCACGTGCTCTTGAGAGCTAGGATTTGGGATAGGTATAACAAAAAGAAAAGAGACCGTCTATTCATCTCCTACGAGTTCAGGTGCCTGGGAGGTGCCTCAGGAAGTCTGACTTTCTTCCTTTCTGCTGTAAGAATATCAAGAAGGGACCTATCCAAAACCAGACAGCCCTGCTGCCCTCTGTCACACCTGCAGTCTCCTTCTTGGGCTCCCCACTCTGATGTTATCTCAACCCACTAATCTCTACTCCACCCTCTCCCTGTCTCTTCCTGTCTTCTACCACCACCACACCCAGCCCCTCTGGGATGGAAAGAAGTAGAGGAGTCTTCTAGTGGAAGGATGGCCCCCACCCCATATACAAGAAACAGATGGTCCCCCGCCCATGTGCATCACAGTTCATGCAGCTCATACATGTACACACTTACACACATACACAAAGGATTGGACTGCAGGACCTTGAAATGCCACCAAAAACAGATGCCACTGAATTCTCCTGGGAAAATGATGCCCAACCCCTAAACACCCCCACTCTGGGCATCCTGTTTCTTCTTTAGAAAGAGTCCCCCCTCAGGCTTAAACAGCCCATCTTGCCATAGCCAGTGCTCCCCACTTTTCTGGGTATAGAGGGGGGCAGTGTTCACCTCCCTCATCTCCCATGGCCAGTGGTGATGAGTCTCAATAATGGACAAGCAAAGATAAGGGTTTGATCATTCAGTGTCCTCACCCGACTCCTCTCAGCCCAGGATAATTTTAGCCCTTTTTCCAGCCCCATTAGCCTTCCCTCCCCACTGCTAACCTAGAGGGTCATTCTCTAACCCCCATCCTTCCCCTCGCTTCCAAGCCTCTAAAGCCTCCAGAGGAAGGGGGAAAACTACACCTCCCAGGAGTCCTTGGACTGACTTCAACAACAATCAACTTTATTGGCAGTGTGACAAAAGAACAACAGTAGGGGTAAGGGGGCTCAGAGGCAGGGGAGTCAGTCAGCTTTATATGTTAATTTCTTAGGCTGGGACCTGGAGCCTAGGATAAGATTTTTCAGCTACGCTTTAGGCCCTGACCAGGGTCCTGCCTAGGGCTCCTCCTTGTATTGATATTATATTTACCATGACAAGGATTCCCCCAACCCATTTCCTGACAAATCAGAAAGGCAATGTATCCAAGGATAGAGAGGACATTTGGGAGTGAGGGGCACAGGCCAGAGGAGATGCACATTCAGATCCTTCTCTGTGCTGTCCCCCCAGGCTGGGGGGCACTTGAAAAGGATGCTCTCTGCAGGTGCTGTCACACCAAATGTTAACGTATGCTTGGGGAGTAGGTTAGAAGACTGAGAGAAAGCCCTGTGCCCTCTTAAGTTATTTCTGACCATTGATCCAGGATGGGCGGAAGGACAGCAGGCCAGAGATCAATGCATCAGAGCAGATACAGTCGCTGAGATGGAGAGCTGGGGCCGGGACCAGGGGGAGGTAGAGAGACAGAACAGGGTAGATGGGAGCATGCAGGGAGGGGGAGGTGGAGGGGGAGGTGGTCTTCTGGGTCCTTAGGATTAGCTCTCCCCAGGGGAGGAGGAATCCAGGGATGTTCACCCTGGAACAGTCAGTCCAGTGTAACATGGCATTTTTTTCAACTTTCGTTTTAGATTCGGGGGGTGTACATACGCAGGTTTGTTACAAAGGTTTATTGCGTGGTACTGAGGTTTGGGGTACGATTGATCCAGATAGTAAGCATAGTAGCCAATAGGTGGCTTCTCAGCCCTTGCCCTCCTCCCTCCCCCTCGTGTATTCCCCAGTGTCTATTTCCTGTCTTTATGTCCATGTGTACTCAGTGTTTAGCTCCCACTTAAGTGAGAACGTGCAGTATTTGGTTTTCTGTTTCTGCGTTAAGTTTGCTTAGGATAATGGCCTCCAGCTGCATCAACATGGCATTTTTTGAGGTGTGTTAAGTAGGCTAGCCTGGTTTATGTTACCAAGTGGTTTTGGGTGGGGCTTTGATGTTTCCACGTGTACTTGACCTCTTCCCCATTTCCCACCTTCCCTCAGATTCGGAGGCGCCGCCCCACCCCTGCCACCCTCGTGCTGACCAGTGACCAGTCATCCCCAGGTAAGCCAGGGACAGGTTGCTAAAGGGAGTGGGGGCCACTGCAGCAGCAGGTCCCAGTGGGAGAGATAGATGCTAGATGGAAGAAGAACAGCTCTGAGGAGGCAGGGATGTCCTCAGTCCTGAGGGCAAGAAAGTGGTGGCGGGATTGCAGAATTTCCTTTGCTTTTGGAAAGATGGAGCAGTGCTAGGAGTGGGGGAGACCACCTGGCTCCTAAGCCCCCCAGGAATTGGGGTGGTCAACTGAGTGCTGGTTGCTGTGGCAACAGCCTTCCAGGTTTCTCCAGCAACTGAGATGCTGCTACCCCCACCCCCAGAGGCAGTGTCAGCTGTGAGGGGGAGGGATCGCCTCCACCAGCTCTTCACAGCCCCCAGAGTGGGAGGGGGAGGTTAGAAGCAGCTCAGGGAGCAGCTGAGATTCTGGTCACCAGCATCCCCATCAAGGTCTGGGGAGAAAACAAGGTCTCCAAGAATGGCAGGGGAGCTTGACAGGGGTGTGGAAGAGAAGGTGTCAGGCTAAGAAGCGAGGCTGGAGTTCAGGATGCCGGGGTCTCCAGCTTGCCTCCAGCTATACTTTCCAGATCCTGCGCAGAATAAATGTACTGTTCTCTACCACTATTCCCTCCTATGAAGGGCTTAGTTCTGGCTGACCCTGGGGTGGGGGAATGATTGAAAGAGAAAGACACATGGATACTTCAGAGGAAGAAAAAAGCACAAAGACCACAGATCCTGCCTTTGGGGATCTCCAGGTCTGAGGCAAGGATGCAGGTGCAGATTGACCACAGAGTCAAGGACAGGACTAGATGCAGTGGGTGGAGGCAGCGGCAGCGCAGGAGAGGAGCTCCGGTGAAAAGGTCTGGGGCAGCCATGAGGGCCAAGAGCCTGGGGACAGATATGAGAAACAGCCCAGGAGGAGCGTGGCTGCAGAATCCTCTGCCCTGAGAAGTCAGCTCTATGGGAATCCCTGGTTTCCTGTCCTCATCACCCTCTCCTTTCCCTTTTCTCTTCAGAGATAGATGAAGACCGGATCCCCAACCCACATCTCAAGGTGAGCTGGCCCATCCCACTCAGCCCAGCCAGAGAACCCCCACGTTCATTAGGGGATTATTCCTTAAAACCCTGCCACCCATCTCTAGGATATTTTTGACTCCCACTTCCCTATGCCCCTCTCCCCCAATGTGCATGAATGAACATATACACATGTACCACACACACACAGACACACAGACACACACACACACACACACACACGCACACACACACACACATACTCACACACGCTCTCTCTCTCTCACAGTCTCCTTGCTCACCATTGTCGAGGTGGTTGGGGAAGCAGGAGTTTTCTTCCCCCACTTTTTGAAGCTCATACCTACCCCAAGCTCCAATCCAAAAGCCTGGCAAGGCCAAGGAGGAGGGCAAGGGGGGCTGGCACCCATCTGTGCTCTGTGTCCTTCACAGTCCACTATGGCAATGTCTCCACGGCAACGGAAGAAGATGACAAGAATCACACCCACAATGAAAGGTTCGCAAGACCCCTCTCATCCCTCTTTTCTCCTCTACACCTGAAGCTGGGGAGCACCCCTACTGCCCTTTGGAAGGGAGGTCATTAAATCTGCCTTGATTATGGTAGAGCTGTTGCTAGATGAACTGAGGCTGGAATCCCAGTTTTGCCACTGACTCGCTGGGTGGTCTTGGAAAAACTGCTTAACTTACTGAGCCTTGAATACTACTTCATTATAACAGACGAAATAATCCATGTGAACTCACCAGCACAGTGCACAACATGTATGAGGTACTCAAATTTTTCTTCAATCTAAATTGAGCCTTTCCACCTTCCCCCAGGGAAGACCATGTATCCCAGCAAGATAGGAGTATCCCTTGTTCTTAAAGCCTCTCCTCCTACACCTCCCTCACTCCCTCATCTATGAAAAAGAGGACTTTTTTTTTTTTTTTTTTTTGAGACAGAATTTCGCTCTTATTTCCGGGGCTGGAGTGTGATGGTGAGATCTCGGCTCACTGCAACCTCTGCCTCCCAGGTTCAAGTGATTTTCCTGCCTCAGCCTCCCAAATAGCTGGGATTACAGGCATGCGCCACCATGCCTGGATAATTTTTTTGTATTTTTAATAGAGACAGGGTTTCTCCATGTTGGTCAGGCTGGTCTTGAACTCCAAACCTCAAGTGATCTGCCTGCCTCAGCCTCCCAGAGTGCTGGGATTACAGGCGTGAGCCACTGTGCCTAGCGGAAAAGAGTACTTTTTATGGTCTAGCTTTCATCCCTCCTTATTGCCAACTGATGTTCCCTCCTTGTTCAGATCTCAGTGGTTGGGAAAGTCAAACACCCAGCAATGCGTGCCAACCCTTCAGTGAGGCTGCTGAATCTGGGGGCCCACAGGGGAGGCTCCAGGCAGATTCCAGGCAGTCATGTCCAGTGTTCCCTCCCTTTCTCTGTGTCCCCAGAGCTCCAGATGATGGTTGAACATCACCTGGGGCAACAGGAGCAAGGAGAGGAGCCTGAGGGAGCCACTGAGAGCACAGGGACCCAGGAGTCCCGCCCACCTGGGATCCCAGACACAGAAGTGGAGTCAAGGCTGGGCACCTCTGGGACAGCAAAAAGTATGTTCAGGCTGGGAAGGGCCCCAGGCATCCTATTTCCCAGCCCAGCAGGAGGCAAGCTTTACCCACTGGGGGAGGGGAAAGAGTTAGAGCTGGGAGAGGCCTCGTGGTAGGTAATAACTGTCTCAAGGATATGAATCGATTTGCATATTCTGCTTATAGTTGAATCTTCACCCTCCCTTACTGAGTGACACCAAACCTTTCCACAAACCTGAGAGATCCCCCCTGTGGCTACATGGGGGAAACCCACTTAATGGGAACAGCACTCACAGGCTAGAATCCTGGCTCTGCCACTTGCTGCTTTACCAGCCGAGAGGCCTTGAACGCCTTAACCTCAGGGTATAAAATGATAATGAGGGTGCCTGTTGCACTGGGTTGTGTGGGGCTATTCAATGAGACTGGCTCTTAGCACAGCACCTGACACATGCTGAGCGTGCAGGACGTGGAAGCTGGTAGCACCGCACTGTGGCCACAGCCCTTCATCCCAGATCTATTCCAGAACTCAGAACGCTTCCAATGTTACGAAGATACAGTATGTAAACTGTGTATCACATAGTATTCCCAGCAGAGAACCCTATAATCAAACACATAACGTTTCTGCAATCCAATGAATGGTCTCACTAAGCAGAATAAAGACTAAAAATATTCTCCTATGAGTTCATGTCAGGTTTAGACACATATTGAGTTTTGTTTTTTAAACCATTTTTAGAGGGTTTATTCTTTCCAATTTGATTGAAGATTTTTAAAAAGTGAACCTATAGTAGTAATTGTGGTCAAAGAAAACCCTGTTGGTCTTGCCTGATTGCACCCAACTTGGTCTTGGGGCCTCTCGGGGCCACTGAGGTGCAGGATGCAGTGAGGAGAAGCAGTTCCCTCCCCACTGTGTTTCTGAGTGCTACCTCTTCCTCCCACCACCTATTTTCCCTCCCCAGAGCCTGCAGAATCCATCCCTAAAACTCAGGAGAGAGGCAGTAAGGAACCCAGCACAAAGGAACCCTCGACCCATATACCACGATTGGATTCCAAGGGAGCCAACTCGGTAAGGCCCCAGGGCTGGGCTGCCAGGTCGCAGGAGAGGACGCTATGTGGACAAAGGCAAGGGGCTAGTACTTGGAGTCTAGGAAAAGGGAAACAACCAGCTTCAGTCCCTGAAGAGTTATCCTTTATGGTAAAAGGACTTGCATCTCCTCCAACAGACAAAAAGAAATGGATAGCTGCAACAAGAAGGATTGAGATTAGACTTTGTATAGGACTTCTGGCTCCTGGAATGGGTGATAACAGTAGGCCGTGGATTTTTTGATAAAGGGGATTTGGAACCCAAAGGGAGATCCACACCTGCCCAGGTGAGGTGGGCGGTGGCTCTCCCTGCCTGGGGGATGCATTGATGAGGTGACTTCCTGAGCTTTGACTTCACAATCCCCAGCCCCCCTCCCGTACAGACTGGACAGAGGAGAGACTGCTCAGACATGAGAACAAGCTTCCTAAGGCGTTAGATGTTGTTGACACATGGGATGGCCAGCAGGGGAAGGGACAAAATGACCCTCTGGCCTCTCACCTTCTCTTTCTGCCCTCTTCCTCCATAACAGGTCTGAGAGAGGAGGAGGTATCCTGGAATCAGGACTGCAGTCTGGGAATGCATGGACACCGGATTTGTTTCTTATTTCTTCACTTTTGGGGAAAATCTGTTGTTTTTAAAAAGTGATAAATTTGGTGTTAGGTCCCTGGCACTTTCCTTCTTTCCCAACTCGGAGAATCCTTTCTCCTGCCTTCTTGTGCTGCGCTGGCTGCTGCCCCCACCCTCCTGCCGAGCTGCCTCTGGGAAGGAAGAAATAGAGGAGCCAGGCAGAAGCCTTGAGCAGGGAAGCGTTCTTCCCCCAGCCCTGACTTTACTTGCTGTGGGAAGAGAGATGAGGGTCAGATAGGTGGGAGGACTAACTTCCAGGGTGCCACGCAGGAAGAAAAGCCCCGGGTTCTCTTTTCTTATTGAGGAACCATCAGACCACCTCGCAGGCCTGCCCTGCAACTGGAAGACTTGGCGCTCTAAGGCCTGTACCGTGTCCAGCTGTGACTGTGCTGTGGGCTCCATCTGCTGGACAAAAGGGGAACTGCGCCATGGCACTTGGCCCATGGGAAAGAGGGTGTGGTGGTGTGCGGATACCTCCTTGCCTGTCCGAGCCTCAGCTGCCTTCCTTTTGGATTCCCAAGCCTCAGGATGTGTTCCCTCTTCCAGCTTTGGGACCACTGTCCCTTATTTCAACCCGTTAGCAACAATGGATAAGAGAACACAGTGGCTCATAATGAAGAGGCCACGCTGGAGACTGGAAGGGTCCCCTTGTCCTAGACACTGAGGAGCCCAGATAAGACAAAAAACAAACATAAGAGAAGAAACTGTCTCAGATCTCACAGCCAGGCCTCTCTCCTGCTGCTGTTATTGATTTTCCCAGGTAGTGGGAGAGAGGAAAGGGGAGAAGGCCAGACTTTCCCCCTCCCTGCTGGAGCATGTGGTACAGAGGAAAGAGCAGAGCCTGAGAAGCATCAGGTCCCACTTCTGCCACGCACCTACTGTGAGCCCTCAGGCATGGCCTCCTGTCTGGGCCTCAGCTTGCCCAGATAGATATCACTATACATATATATATAAGGGAGAACACCTCACCCAGGTTTTATCATGCTGAAAAAAGACAGTATGTATGTGAAGACGCGCAGTCCACTTGCACCCAGTGAACACACACAGTCAGGCCTGGTCTCCCTTCTTTATTGTTCTCTGGCTACAGCAGGGGTCTGGGAGACCAAGGGCAGGGGTGAGTCACATGCGTCTCTGCCCTACTCGGGGTGGGGTGGGATGGAAGTATCAGGGTAGCAGGTCTAGGAGACCATGGATACAGATTTCGCATGAACAGAGCCCACTGTACAAATGCATGGTTGGTATTTACAAGAAAGAAGGAGGGCAGTCACCTGGACTTTGGCCTTTCCTGGGGCAATGTGGGGGCAAGGAGGAGCCTGAGGAGAAGGAGGGGCACTGCGCCTGGCTGGATTCTCTCCAGAGGACAGGAAGGCAGCAGCCCTGAGCCCTCCTCCATCTGCCTTTCACCCACTACCCCCCACTTGTCCAGGGGGAGGAGCTTCTTAGGGCCTGCAGCTGGACCAGTTCTGAGAGGTGGAAAGGAAAGGACAGACCCTCTCTTTTAGCAACACAGGATTACTGGATTATACCTCACCCTCCCCAGGTACCCTTGACCCTAACCCAGCTGGTGTCTCCTGCCTGTGCTGATAAGATACATCCTGAAGGTGCTTTGCTGGGGAGATCTCAAAGCACTTTACAGACATTGGTCGGATGGGAGCCTCCCAGCCCTATGGGAGAGGAAGGAGGCAAAGGGCTTGGGACTCAGCCAGGGCAGGTGGCAAGCCCTGGGGCCCAGACCAGTCCCAAGGAAGGTCCCAGGAAAGGGCTCCCGCAGCCCCTGGTCACAATGGCTCCTTTTTCCCCAGTCACTGGATCAGAATGGAAGAGAAGGAAGATTGCAGAAGATCAGGCTGGAGATGGGCTGAAGCAGTGCAATTGTGGGGTGAAGAGGATGTCCTACCCCCCCCCATTCCCAGGTCCTAGAAAGGTACCATGCCCTGAAGGAACCCACTCCCCTCCCCACACACAGGGCTCTGAAAACCCCCAGCTTTCTATTCTATTCCAGCCCTTCCCAGGGGAGGAAAAGGGGGACCCAGACCTGCCAGCTAAGATCTGGGGTGGGGGGCTGAGGGAACCCCCAAAATGTATTGCTTAGAAACTTGGAGGCAAAAAGGATCTGGGAGGGCCCAGGGGGCTGGCGTCTCTGACCCTCCCCCAAGGCCCTGGGAAGCCTCCAGGAAGCTCCCCGCTCCCAGGCAGCCACCAGGCAATGAAGAGAATCCAGAGGCTGAGGGATGGGCACAGTGACCATCGGGAGCCTGAAGTTCCCCAGTCTTGCTGCTGGGACATGAAAGTGCGCCCCAGTGGGTGTCAGGTGGGGAGGGCCCCTTTCCCCAACCCCAAATCTCTGGCATTTGGCCTTCGGGTGGGTTGTTTCTTCCACGACCACGCTCCCTTGGAGCAGATGGGGGAGCCAGTCCTGATGGATGGTGCTGATGACATCAAACACTTTGGACTCAGTGAAGACCTGGGAAAAGAGGAATAAGCTTCAATGCCCTGACCTTCCTTCTCCAAGTCCTGATCCCCACTCAGACCCACGTAGAGTTGTACAAAAACTCCCCTTCAGAAGGGTGCCTAGCCAAGGGGATGAGTGGGGGCGAAGTCACGTTCAGCCGCCCTCACTGAGCCGTGGCTAGGCTCCTTCTCCCTAACCCTCCCTAAGGGGCAGAGCAGGTTAGCTGTCGCCTGGCACACGCTGCTGTTCTGAGGAACTCCCTCCTTCCTTCCTACAGGGACCAGGGGACAGAAGAGGTGGGAGGATTTCCCTGCTCCACCTACACTTTGGCTCCATTCTGTGTCTTTACTCCCTCCATTTTACTGCTCAAAAGCGGGAGGGAGAATCTCGCATCCATTGGAGCCCAGAGATGACCCATCAAGATGCCAGGGTAGACACCCAGCTCTATCCCTCCACCACCACAGGCTCACCTGGGCCAGCCCCAGGGCTAGTCCAGATTCCCATTCTGGTTGTGTTCATCTTCAGCAGGGGAGGGTGGGGCCTCTTCTTCACAGGGGGACAGCTCGTCAATGGACATCTGGTTGGTGATGCCTGCAGAGGAGCATAAAGGAAGCTGAGCTTAGCCCAAGAAGTATTCTTCCCCAGAACCCAAGGAGTATGTGGAGAAAAGTAAGGGATTCTCCTCCATCACCCTCCCTTCAAGCTGAACTGCATTCTACCCATCCCCACTTAGGAAGAGCCTCTCTAGCCTTGCCAAAACTCAGAAACTTCAACACTACCCTACCACCCCTGCCCCCCCATAAAGGAAGAGATTTCCCAGCCAGGGCCACCAAATTAGCCAAATCTACAGGGACACCATTTACAGGGACCACAGTGTGCACAGGGACCCTGGGATTGTGGAATATCTGGCTGTCTGTCATCTCTCCACCCCCATTCTTAGAACAGTCCAGGCCATTCAGCCAGTCTTTTCTGTGATCTAACTGGTCTGATCAGCTCCATTCCCAATTCAAGGAGTCAAGCGAAGGGTTTCCCCAGGGGCTTAAGAAAAACAGACCTCCTAGTGCCCCAAGAGCCATTCACACAAGTTCTCACCACCACCACCACCACCGCCCCGCCCCCCGCCACCATGGTACCCACCACTCGCTGCCCGTTCCTTCCATTTCTGCTTGTTCTCCTGAATGCGCTTGATCCAGGTGGAACGAAAGCTGACCACATCGGGGTTGGGGTCTCCCACTTCCACATCCAGAGAGGGCTGGCGCCACTGAAAGCTAGAAACAGAACCCCCCCAACAGCCCCAAGAGGTAAGACCCAGCCCACTCCAGAGCCACCTTAGCCCTGGGAGAGGAGGACATGAAGACCAGGAGAAGGTTCAGGGAACTTTGTCTTCCTCTTTTGCCTCTACTAGATACTCCCCAAAGTCCCTGTACCTCTCCCCCTAATTTCACTCCTCCCTCTCCACATCTTCCCTCCTGGTAGAAGAAAAATTAAAACAAGATTATCCAGAAGGCAGTAAAGACAGAGCTAATGGAAGAAACAAAAATATGGTGAAGGGGAGCATAGGTGCAGGTCACGCCCTTCTGCTCCCATCCTCCTGCCCCTGACTACAGAGGGACTCCCAAGCTTGAAGCACCTGCCTCCCCACCACCCCACCATAGCTGTGAGTCAGTCTTCTCTGTGAGTCCAAATCCCTCCCTACCTCTGCCTTCCCAAACCAGGATATCTGGCTACGCCAGCCACCCTCACCTGGGCTGGTTTTTAGACTTGGAGTCCTCATCCGACAGGGGCTGAACGCTCTTCTCTGCCACATCAGTCAGCACAGAGAACGTGGGTTCCACAATGAAGTCGATGAACCCTGCGGTGGAGGAGCGATGCCGTAGAGATGTCTTACTCTTATCTGGAGAGCTAGTCAGAGGATCCGGCTGGCATGGCCTGGACCCCTGGCTGCTTATAAAAGAGCAGGAGAGGTAACCTGGGGCTGGAAACTTTCCAATGCAGGGCAGGCTTTGGGATGATGTCTTGGTGCCCCAGAGAGCTCCTCCCTGCCATTGCAGCCCCTGGCTTCCCATCCCAGGACGCCATGCTCTAGCATAGGAGGTTTTCCTCTACAGGAAGAATGGTGTCAGGGGTTGAGGACTTGGAGCAATCCTGGCCCAAGCAGCATCTTTTCCCCTTCCCAGTCCTCCCTCCCTACATGAGAGGACACTCACCTATCTGAGACTGTGCCACCAGGGTAGAAGTACGGTCACAGAGTGGAGAAAAGGGCAGGCCCAACTCTGCCTCCTTGTCGCCCTAGAGGAGACAACAGGGTAGGAAAGCTGGAGAGGATACCTCAGACCCACCAGATCTGGGGTACAGGTGGGGGGTGGGGGGTTGTTGTGAGAAATGTCTGCACCCTTGACTTGGAAATGAGTGATATGCAAATGAAATGCAACTATTGTTAGGCTTTTAGGATAACGGGATTTTACCCCAGGGATTTGGGATCAGGTCAGTGGCTGCAGGTAGTGAAAGAAGGATATGGAATAGGAGTGGGGAACTTGGAGGGCAAAAGGGGAGAGAAGGCCCCCATGGCACGGGGGAGGCAAAGATGCCACGCTACCTGGCGGAAGAATTCCTCCATGAGGGCCTTGGTCCAGCGGCTGTGGACCAACCACTGCTTGGTTGGGTGGCTGATGTCAGCAGCATGGAGCAGTAGAGACAGGGCCTTGGGCTTGTCAATCCTGGTTGGGGCAGGTGGCAAGGGAAGGGAGACTGATCTTTTTGGAAAAGGAAACCTGGACCACTCCCTAATTTCCCAGGCACACCCTTTCACATTACTTCTTTTTTTTTTTTTTTGAGACAGAGTCTCACTCTGTTGCCCAGGCTGGAGTGCAGTGACACAGTCTTAGCTCACTGCAACCTCCATCGCCTGGGTTCAAGTGATTCTCCCACCTCAGCCTCCCAAGTAGCTGGGACTACAGGCGCACATCCACCACACCCAGCTGATTTTTGTATTTTTTGGTAGAGACAGGGTTTTGCCATGTTGGCCAGGCTAGTCTCAAAACCTGACCTCAAGTGATTCACCTGCCTCAGCCTCCCAAAGTGCTGGGATTACAGGCAGGAGCCATCATGCCCAGCCTCACCTAACTTCAAACACCCTCCAAAGCTACACACACACACACACCACATTGACACACGGACACACACTTATATATGTTTAGGTAGCAGCACAGGTTAGTAGCTGACAGCCCAGGCTCTTAGAATCAAAGGGCCTGGGTTCAGATCTATACCCACACTACACGTTAGCTGTGTGACATTGAGCAAGTTACTTAAAATTTCCATATTTCATTTTCTTCAACTCTAAAATGAAAATAACAACTCTACCACATATTGAGTAGTTCTGAGACTTAAGTGACAAACAACAAAATAAGCATTCAGGAGAGTGCCTAGCACATAATAAGTGCTCAGTAGATATTATTTAGAATAATAATAATTATCATTATACCCTCAACAATGACCTGCTGTGACACTGCATACTCTCCCACACATAAACACCATACCCAGAGATTAACACACACCTTTAGCACACACACACACACACACACACACACACATTTATACACTGCCACCCACTTTTAAGCAACATTAGATGTAATTATGCATTTGTTCAGTGCATTTTTTTTAACCTCACATGACTCTCCCTATAGCCCTATGAGACTAGGAACCAGGAGCAAGCTGTCATGGGGGGAGGCATGTCATTTTCACCATTTCAGAGGTAATAAAACTGGGGTCCACAAGGGTTGAATGAATTTTCCGACATTCAAGAGTAAGGCTGTTCCGGAGCTGCGATGAGAACCCCCATCTCAGATTCCCAGCCCGAAGCACCCTCCAGTGGACCAGCTGCCTAGACTGTATATAAACGTAAGGCCACACACACACACACAGAGATGCAGTCGGATACCTGGAACCAGTGGAGTCTCTGCATCCAGGTAAAGACCTCGCACACCAACTACCCATGTGTACACCCTCCAGTTCACACACCCCTCCCTCTGGCCTGGCCCCAGCCACACCCCACCAGACACCACCTCTCCAGCTGCTGCAAGGCCGTCTTCATGGTCTTCACTTGCTGGAAATGGCAGGACATGTCTGTGGCCAACACCATCTCAATGACCAGGGCTCGGAGCTCTCTGAGTGGACAGAAAAAGAAGCAACCAGCCCTCTCAGCGCTGCGGGGCAGGAGGTCCAGGGAGTGGAAAACGGGGTTTGTGGTAAGGGAGTCTCTTAGGGATGCCAAGTACTGGCTTATGCTCACACAAACTCATCCTTGGTGAGGTTGATGAAAATGTTCAACTCGTCATCCTGCATCAGTCGGAAAACAGAGCTGATGTGGTGATTCTCCAGCACTGAACGATCATTGTACAGGATGGCACATTCTGACCTATGAAGCCAAAGGTCATCATGCCCACCCCATATAAGGAGGGGCTCTGGCAACCTCCCCAACCTCCGCTTGGCCCCTCCTGCCCCTGCCACATCCCCACGCCTCACTTGGTCTGGATGTGGAAGCTGTTGGTGGTGCCCGTGTGCTCATAATCATGGATGGCAGCAGCAAAGATGATGGCCAGGACCTCAATCTCCGACAGGCAGTGCTACAGGAGGAAAGGGACAGGCTGACCCCTGCTGGCCACTGCCCAAGACCCTCCACACACAGGCTAGACCACTCTCCCCATCCCTCCCATGCCTCAAGGCCAGCTCTTGTTAATGCTGCCAGGTTTCTCAGCTCCTGGAATGGCCAAGGGCCTTCCTCCATCTGAACCTGTAGCATTCCCACTGCATCCCCACACACGTCCCTAGCACTGTCCAAGAAGTTTTAGTGTACCTGCAAATTCTCTAGAGTGAGTTCATCCAATTTGACTCTGTAAAGGCTTTGGAGTGCCCAAAAAGAACCAAAGAGAAGAAGTGGAAATGGGAGTACAGTCTAGACTTCCCAGTTTTGTAGCCATAGGCCCTGAATCACAGAATGATCTCCAGGGCACCTACCACCATCCCCGTGCGGAGCAGGAAGCAATGGACTGTCTGGGTAACATCAGCTGCGTGGATCTGGTTGTGGTAAGGATTCTTGTACTTCCCATAGCCTGTCTCCAAGGCATCCAGGAAACTCATCAAAAACACAGTGGGAATCTGCAGGGGGGCAGGGGAAATGGAGATATATGAAGGATCCACAGGAATCATGGTGACTACAGACCAAGATCAAAAACCCCACCTTTCTTTAGAAAGCAGCGTGGCATAGGGAGAGGTCACAGGACCTAGTCAGGTAAGCCTGGGCTCATATCCTGCCGCTACCGCCTGCTGGCTATGCAACCTTGGGCAAGCCACATGCCTCTCTGTGCCTCAGATACTTAATTGCAGAATGAAGATAATACCACCCACCTGGAATTTAATAAGATAAGTACAAGGCCTTTACTAAATGCTCTCTAAAGAATAGCTATAATTATTATTATTTCCCTGGAGATTTCCAAGAAAAGGGAAGAAGGCTTCCCTCCTACCTTCCAACCACCCCACTCCATCCCCAAATCCAAAACCATGAAGAAGGGGTGGGAAGCAAGGGAGAGAATAAGATGACCTAGAGAGGACTCTTCTAACCAGATGTGGATCGCCCTCTCCTTTGAGAAGCCCTCCCTGACCCCTACCCTCCACATGCAGCAGTGTTCACACCCTCAGTCCCACAATACACACACGAAAGCACCCAGAGCCAAAGCTCTGTCCAGCTACTCTGAATTCTGTCCCTGTCTCTGTGTATGCCCTTATGATTTGTCTGCCCACTTCAAAAGGCTCAAGGCTCCCAGAGGACAGGGCTGGTGATCTGTCCCTGGATCTCTTGAGGCCAGGAGGGGACCAAGGTTCAGGACTCGGGAGGCTTCCGTAGAGATGAGCAATACAGTAACAGAGACACAGAAGGAGCACCACTAGTCAGTCAGACCCTAACATTCCCCACCCGCACCCCTGGAGGGCTGTGCCCCAAATTCAGGAAATTTTAAAGGACTGTTTCCATGACAACTGCCCTTGCTTTTGCGTTGCCATGGCGTCCCTGGAGGAAAGGGAAGAAAAAGGGAGGAGTAGGGGAGGGGCTAGGTGCCCAGGAAGAGAAGGTGGAGTTTGAGAAGGGCAGCTCCTCCTGACTCTACCACCAGAGAAAACGAAAACAGTAAGCACCCCTCCTTCCGCTAACTGCCTTGGAGCAAAGCAGACTGGGCCTAGGCCAAACCCAACCCAACATGGCTACTCTTGGGGTCCCCCAAACCCAGTCCTTCCAGGTAAGGAGGCAGAGTTTAGGAGACGCTAGCGACTGAAGTCTGAGCCAGTTTGGAGAAGTATGAGCTGGGAAAAGTCTTAGGGAAAAGAGAGTCCTGCTATTCCCTGTCCTGGAGAGGGCAGGATTGGAAAGAAGAAAGTAAAACTGCAGAACAGGCTTCTAGAAGCAATGAAGAAAATTTCAACTGAGGATTGCCGGAAAGTTTTGGAAACTCCCCAGGGAGTTGCTGTAAAAGGAGGAGTCAAGGGTGGAGGAAAGGCTCACATGCACAAATAATTTGTTCTACTGAAGTGGAGGCAGAGGATGGATGGAAGGACCTCCAGAAGCCGGCCTGGGAGGGGACCCTCCACCTGTACTCCTTTGACTGCCCCTCTCTATGGCCCTTCAGAGCACCCATGTTTCCCTTCACTTTTAACATCTACTGCTCCCCAGAGTGCTGACCCAATATCCCCATCATGACTCTTCAACCTCCCTCACCCTCTACTTCCAAATGTGGTCTTTTCACGTGATAGTGTTTTTTTTCCTGGCACTTTTTCCCTCCCAAAAGATGCTGCCTCCTGGTGTCGGATCTAGGAAGGACTTTAATCTCATATAATTCTTCCCATCCAGACAAGCTGAAGAGCAAATGAAGTTCACATACCCTCCCGCTGCCGTACAACCCCACCCCAGCCCTGTCAAGAGCTGACCTTCTCCATATAATTCCTTGCACAGAGACCAGAACTGGGGGACAGGGGAGGGAGTGGCCAATTTTATCCAGGAAACACATGGATTCCAGTCCCAAAGGGCACTGGCTGACAGCCTCTGAACTCCAGGCCTCCAGTGTCCACACTGCAAGTCAGCCTAGAGAGGACAAGTTGGGGGAAAAAAGCAAAGAGGGAGAGGGCAGAATCCCAGGCTAGATGGATGCAGACCTAGACTCTCCCCCTAGAAAGCAATTAATGAAGTCTGGAACTAAGAGTGCAGCAAGTAAAAGAAAGGCTAAACTAGACCTGGGCAGTGGTTCACGCCTGTAATCCCAGCATTTTGGGAGGCTGAGGCTGGCAGATCATGAGGTCAGGGGTTTGAGACCAGCCTGACCAACATGGGGAAACCCCGTCTCTACTTCAAAATACAAAAAAATTAGCCGGGCATGATGGCGCGTACCTGTATTCCAGCTACTTGGGAGGCTGAGGCAGGAGAATTGCTTGAACCCGGGAGGCGGAGGCTACGGTGAGCCGAGAGTGCACCATTGCACTGGATGACAGAGTGAGACTCCGTCTCAAAAAAAAAAAAAAAAAAAAAATGGCTAGACTGGGCATGAGTGTGGGGAGACTTCCCTGATGTTGAGACTGAGGGATCTATGAAATCTGTTTGTTAGGAGGCTTTTAGAACAGGCATGAGAGCAATGGAGAATCCTGCCTGGAGGTAGAGGTAGGATGCTGCCCAACCTTAAAGCGACTGATGAGGTTATGCCGAGTCAGCAACTCAAAAACAATGGTTCTCAGGGCATGGTCATCTGCTGCCCGGTTCAAGGAAAAGACATCAAAGCACCAGAGATCCAGGTTCTGTGGAGAAACAATAGACTATGTTGCTTTCCAGCAGCAGCAACGGTTGAAGTTAGACTTCAAAAAGAACTTTCCATGAGTACAAAGTCTTGGTAAATAGGAAAGAAAAGAGATGATGAAGTGTGCCTCTTTCTTCCCATGTATCTCTCAGCATGGGAGAGACAGGAAGGCAGGAGTTTGCTCCTAGAGTGGGCAAAAGCTGTTTTGATGAATGTGGGAACAACAGTTAAAAGGGAAGGCAGGCCGAGTGCGGTGGCTCACACCTGTAATGCCAGCACTTTGGGAGGCCAAGATAGGTGAATCACTTGAAGTCAAGAGTTCGAGACCAGCCTGGCCAACATGGTAAAACCCCATCTCTACTAAAAATACAAAAATTAGCTGGGCATGGTGGCAGGTGCCTGTAATCCCAGCTACTTGGGAGGTTGAGGCAAGAGAATCACTTGAACCCAGGAGGCAGAGGTTGCAGTGAGCTGAGATTGTGCCACTGCACTCCAGCCTGGACGACAAGAGAGAGATTCCATCTCAAAAAAAAAAAAAAAAAAAAGAGTGGGGGGGAAGGCAAAAATCATGCCATAAACAGGGTCTAGAAGTCCCAATGGATATTCCATCCACCAACCTTCTCCTCTTTCCCGAAAACCCAGAGTCACCTTGAGACAGTTGAGGACAGCTGTAGAATAAGTGGGGCCCACAGAGGTGTATGTTCTCCGGAACATCCTAAGAGAGAACAATAAAAAGAAGCCCACATATGAAGGTCTGGGAGTAAAGGTCTGGCCAGCTGGGGATATGGGGATGAGCCATGGGATCATATGGCTGGTGGTCATCGAAGACTGGGGTGACTGGGAAAGAGGGACACAGTTAGAGGCAGAGGGAGGCCGAGTATGGGTGAGCCTCACCGTTCCACGAAGATCCCAGCCTGCACAGCATGCACAATGCTTCGGAACTTGGGCTTCTCCTCTGCTCGGCGCCCTTTGGCCCGGGCCTGCTGGGTGAAGGTGGAGGCCAGCCAGTCCCGCACCTCCGAAGGCACGGCATCTGACCGCAGCTCCTGCAGCTCGTCCTCCGTGTCCAGGATTTGCCTGAGACCCCAGAAGGGGAGTCACAGAGGAAAGACAGCAGGTTTCCACAGCCTAGAGACCCTGTACCCAGCCACACCCCACATTTAGTAACCCTCCTGCCGGCTCTCTCTCTGTCTTCAACCCTCCTCTTTCCTTTCTTTTTCTATCTCTTTGTATTTCTCTACCTAACATCTCCAGTAATGAAACAGGTCTCTCTGTGAGGTAGTGAGCATCCCAACTCTGGAAGTGTTCAAGCAGGAAACAGAATGCATCTTTCAGGGATGCTATAGAGCAGCATCGTCCAATAGAAATAAAATACAAGTCACATATGTGAAGTTTTAAATTGTCTAGTAGGCCACATTAAAAAGGCAGAGAAATAGGTGAAATTTGTTTCAATGATAAATTTTACTTTATTTATTTATTCATATTTTTGAGATGGAGTCTCACTTTGTTGCCCAGGCTGGAGTGCAGTGGTGCTATTTCGGCTCACTGCAACCTCTGCCTCTTGGGTTCAAGCGATTCTCCTACCTCAGCCTCCCAAGTAGCTGGGATTACAGGAGCCCACTGCCAAGCCTGGCTACTTTTTGTATTTTCAGTAGAGACGGGGTTTCACTATGTTGGTCAGGCTGGTCTTGAACTCTTGACCTCAGGTGATCCACCTGCCTCAGCCTCCCAAAGTGCTGGGGTTATAGGCGTGAGCCACCATGCCCAGTGATAAATTTTATTTTACCTAATACCTCCAAAATATCATTTCAACATGAAGCCATTTGTGTGTGTGTGTGTGTGTGTGTGTGTGTGTGTGTGTGTGTGTGTATTTTTAGACAGGGTGTCACTTTATTGCTCAGGCTGGAGTGCAGTGGCGTGATTACAGCTCACTGCAACCTCAACCTCCCCAGGTTCAAATGATCCTCCCCCTCAGCCTCCAAAGTAGCTGGGACTACAGGTGTACACCACCATGCCCAGCTAATTTTTTAATTTTTTGTAGAGGCAGGGTTTCATCATGTTGCCCAGGCTGGTCTCAAACTCCTGGGCTCAAGCAATCAGCCTGCCTCAGCCTCCCAAAGTGCTAGGATTACAGGCATGAGCTGCCATGCCCAGCCTTATAAAATATGTTAATAAGAGATCTTACATTCTTTTTTCTAAATCTTTGAAATCCATCATGTATTCTGCATACACATTTCAATTCATACTTGCCACATTTTAGGTGCTCAACAGCCACCCAGAATGGTGGCTCCCATTTTGGGCAGCACATGTCTACAGGTATTCCACACTGGAACAGATGAGCGTTAAGGTCCCTTCCAACTCTGAAGCAGTCATCTTTCCTTCTTGATATCTGTGTTTGTCTCTATCTCTGCACCTCTATGTCTGCCTCTGCCTCTTTATCTCTACCCCTATTTCTGCCTGGATACCTGGAGCTCTGTTTGTTGTTTTTGTTTTTGAGACAGGGTCTTGTTCTGTCACCCAGGCTGGAGCTGGAGTGTAGCAGTGCAATTTTAATTCACTGCAAAACCTCTGCCTCCTGGACTCAAGCCAACCTTCCACTCAGCCTCCCAAGTAGCTAGAACTATAGGAGCATGCCACCACGCCCAGCTAATTTTTTTATATTTTTTGTAGAGACAGGGTCTCACCATGTTGCCCAGGCTGGTCTCAAACTCCTGGACTCAAAGAATCTACCCATCTTGGCCTCCAAAGTGGTGGGATTACAGGCATGAGCCACTGTGCCCGGCCACTACCTAGAGCTCTTTATATCTGGTCCACCCTCTCTCTTCCTGTCTCTGTCCAAGCCACACCTGCCCCCTCTCATTCTGTCATTCTCTCTCACCGTGTCTCATCTATGTAGACGGCCTCCAGCAGAGAAGCAGTGTACTCCAGGTTTTTCTTCAGCTCCTCAATGTTTACCTCCCCATTTTCCAACTGCTTCACCATGTAGCGCAGCCTGCAGGGAGCAGATACAGAGAGGCCACTTAGGCACAGCTACCTTATCATGAGAAGAGGATGCCCCCTAATAAGGTACATTTTACAGGAACATCCTCAGTCTTTCATAAATGTTAATAATTCTAACATTAATAATAATAGCAGCTAATGTTTCTTTTTTAATCTCAGGCTATTGCCACTGCCTGTATTAAGTTTATCTACACCCAAAGTTTAATGCCAAGCTTTCCTGACTCCACCATCCCCCCCCCCCGCCACCATCTGACCTCTCAGTAGCCCCTCTTTAATCAGTGCTTAATCTTGTTTAAACTGCCAGGGCCCAGCAGAATTGGGCAGGTACAAGCCCCTAGAGCAATGTTTTTAGGATGACCTGTTTCATAGCCTGAATAACCAAGAGTTGAAACTGCTTATTTCTCCCCATGGAAGAGGGCTTTGGGATCAATAGCAATCAAGATAGCCCCCAAGAATATTTCACTGTCTCTTGGTCATGGTGTGGGGGTGGAGGTTACATGTCCACAGCCCCTCTGTGCCTGGCAGGGATGGCAAAAACACAGAACAAAGACAAATCTGAATGCTTTCGCCTGGCCTCTCTCCATGCAGGCAAAGCTAATGGATTATGATTCCAGAATCCATCAACCAGGACAAAGCCAGGTTAACCCCTGCCTTTCCAGTCTTACACCAGAGAGAACCTCTGACAGTTACTGTCCCCACCCCATGCCTCTGTCCTGAGGAAGCTTCCTCCAGAATAAAAGTGCTGGGGTAGGGCCAGGAATCTCACTCACTGGATGCTTTGCCTGAAGGGACAATCCCCTCATGTTTTACACTTATGAATGCTGGGTTTGATGATTAACTGGGAGACTTCTTAGAAGTCTGATGAGTCCAGCTCAGGCAGTCACAAAACAAACAAAGCTCTTCAGATGGTGAATGTAATGAAAGCAGTTAAGCATTCCTTTCTCTCACTCCTTTCCCTCACCCTGCCCCACCCACTTAAAACCAGCCCGGGGCTGAAATGGTGGCCACCATAATTCCCCACTGAGAGGGGCTTCAAAAACCCAAGGTCACCCTATGAGTCAGGGAGGAGAAGAGAATGAGTCAGGGACCAGAGGCTGAAATTAGCATCAATTCCCAGGGATGCCGGGGGAGGGAGAACAATGGCGTTCCTGAACAGAAGTAGCTCTAGAATCCCAGGGTCTCGGCAGCTTTGGAATAGGGGTGCCCAAAATAGCCAGCCCCAGGAAGCCTCACAGGCCAGTTCTCACCTCAGGGCCTAGCAGTCCTGGACGACACGTCTGAGAGCAAACGGGGCAGAAGGGAAAGTGGCAGAGATGTTGGAGGATGGCACTGCGACCTCCTTGGTGGGCTATCCTCACATCTCACTTTCAGCCTTCCTGCTGCACCGTCTCCATGTGGAAACAGCAGGTTGTTTAACAAGAAAGAGGATGATTTTAGTAAAGCTCAGCCCCAGCTCCAGCTTCATTAGGGAGGAGGAATAGAGGCGAGACATCATAAAAGGCTTTCCCAGCTAAATGAGCTAGAAAGGGGCTATGAGCCAGTATCTCCCAGAGTACCCCACCCAGAGATCACAGAACAAAAAGGTATGCTTTGCCTGTGGTGCCCAGGCACAAGCAGGGGCTTCCCTCTGCCAATCAGTCCCCATAGCCAGGGGCCCTCAAATCTGGGGACATAAAACCCAAAAAGGAAGGCAGGCCTCTTCTACTGCCTGTAGTTCTCTCTCTTCCCCCAGACTCCCACCCCAGCCTTCTACCTCGTCCGGCCCTTTTTACAGAAACTTTCCCCAGGGGTCAATGCCCATCACCAAAGTTCTTCTTTCTCGACCCACCTTTTGAAACCCACATCCCAGCACAAGCTCCCAAAGTGAACAGCCACACCCACGGCCACTCATTTGCATGTATTTGCATAATCGCTAACAATGCTGCCAGCTCTACATTTTTAAAAGCACTTTCTCCTACATTATCTCATTTTATCCTCACAATGGGCCTATGAGGGAGGGAGGCGGAAAAGGAACTGCCATTCCCATTTACAATGCAGAAACCAAGGCCCAGGAGGCAGCTTTGGCGAGATGTATCCAGCAGCAGCATGGGTCTGGGAGGCCGGAATTCTGGATTCAAGGCTATTACTTCCTGCTGTGAGCCTTTGAGCAAGTCACTGACTCTTAATCACTACTTATTAAAGTACTGGTGGTCTTTAGAATCACCTTGGATACATGTAAAAAATATAGATTCTAGGTCTCACTCCACAGCTGCTGAATCAGCATTTCTGGGGATACAGTCCAGAGATCTGTTTTTTTTTTTTTAAACTTTGAGACAGCATCTCACTTTGTCACCCAGGCTGGAGTGCAGTGGCACAATCACAGCTCACTGCAGCCTCTACCTCCCAGGCCTAATCAATCCTCCTTTCTCAGTCTCCTGTGTAGCTAGGACTACAGGCATGTACTACCATACCCCGCTAATTTTTTTTTTTTTTTTTTTTTTTTTTGGTAGAGATGGGATCCTGCTGTTGCCCAAGTTGTTCTCAAACTTCTGGCCTCAATTGATCCTCCCACCTCATCCTCCCAAAGTGCTGGGATTACAGGCATGAGCCATTGCACCCAGCCTGCTTTTTTTTTTTCTTCAGGAGACAAGGTCTTGCTCTGTCACCCAGATCATAGCTCTGGATTTCCTGCAGAAAAACAGTGAGGTAAGGATTTTGAGTGGATCTGGGGAGATTCTAACTCCAAAGGCCTTTAAAAAAAGAGAAGGTCCTGCCAGGCCAGAAAGTATGGGTGTGGGGAGGGGTTATTTGACTTCAGGAGGGTACAGTCCAGCACCTGGATCCTTTCAGCCACTTGAGTCCAGGTTCTCTTCTTAGACTACTCATTTGTCAAATTTATTCTTTAATCTTCCTTTTGTTCCCTCCCCACCTCCTTCTGGTGTCTGGATCATGTTTGGTTCAACAGATTTCAACAGAAGCTAGACAAGAGCTCCCGGACAAGAAGTGGTGTGATCATAGCTCACTGTAACCTCAAGCTCCTGGGTTTAAGCAATCCTCAGCTTGAGGCCACCCAGAGTGTTAAGATTACAGGTGTGAGCCGCAGTTCCTAGCCCAATCTGCATTTTTAAACAACACCCCAGATTATTCTACTATGTATTAAAGTTTGAGAATGTTTATCTTAGAGCCTCAACTTGTTCATCTGTAAAATGGTAAGGATGATAACAAACATTTCACAGGGCAATTAATAAGAGGATTAAGTGATATAATACATTAAAAGTCCTGGCACATACAAAAGGTCTCCATAAAGGTAATTTGAATAGGAATTGACTGACCAACATCATGGTGGTCCTACCCAGCTCACACCACACTCCCTTCAAATCCAAGTACCTTCTCTCCCCCAAGTCCAGATGGAGAAGACTGAGTTGGTTTGGATAGAGGCTGGTAATTAGGAAGTCCCCTAACAGATGAAATGGGAGAAAGAATAGCCATGATCTTTCCTTTACAATTACAAACTTCATTTGATCTTCACAAGCACCTTATGAGGGAGGTTAAGGGACTTATCTAAGGTCACACAACTCATCCATCTCAGTTAGGTTGTCAAGGCCTACAACTCAAGCTAATGGAACCTAACCGTGTCCCCAAACAATGAAGCTGTTAAGGCAGAACAAGCCTAATCATGCAATTAGCTTGGAGAGAGGCTGGAACCCATTTCACCATAGCTTCTGCAGTCTCTGCCCATCCAACCTTAATTAATTCTGTTGGTTGGCCCACAGGAGACTGTGTCTTGATGACGCTGACAGTGACTTGTTTACCTTGGCCTGCATCCTCAGAGCACACAGAACGTGCTCAGTAAAAGTTCATTAAATAAATAAAAGGGAAAGGGGAAAATTAATCAGGTGTGAGGCTGTCTCCCAGAGCTCACAATGGAGATTTCTGAGCCAGGGTTTCTGAAATTAATAATGAGCCTGAGAAGAGTAAGGTTGTGGGTTGACTTCCAGCACACGCTTCCCTCCGAGTTTCTCCTTCCCTCACTTACAGATCTTGTCCAGGAGCTCTTGTCTAGCTTCTGTTGAAATCTGAACCAAACATGATCCAGACACCAGAGGGAGGCGGGGAGGGAGGGAAAAAAATTAAAGAATAAATTTGACAAATGAGAAGTCTACGAAGAGAACCTGGACTCAAGTCGCTGAAAGGATCCAGGTGCTGAACTGTACCCTCCTGAAGTCAAATAACCCCCTACACACTCCATACTTCCTGGCCTGGCAGGACCTTCTCTTATTCTAAAGTTAGGATCTTCCCAGACCAGTCAGAGTCCTCACCTCACTGTTCTTCTGCAGGAAGTCCTTCTCTCCTACCAACAACGGTTTTAATCCAAGCCCTCTGTTTCAGCCACACGGAATCTGGCACAGTAATGGTACCTTTCCCTGTAGAACAGCACACTCAACCTTGTCCAGTCCTAATCCTGCCCCAAGGAAAACTGGCAGCTTCCCCCAACTTTCCTTCGACCTCCATCCCTGCCCGTTTCACCACCACCGCTTCTTTCTGAGTTACCTTCAGCCCCTGCATGATGGGAAAAGCCTCAGATCCTGACTCCTGGAAGGCCACGGTCTTTCAGGAGTTCCAGCTCTAGGCAGCCATTGGGAGGAATAGACTCTGACAGTTATAACCGCAACACCTCAGAAGAGCTCAGCTTCTCCAGCTCCTACAGTTCATTTCTTTGGATCTGGGGATTTCTAAAGTTCTCTGCCTCTGCTTCCAGCATCCACATTCCCAAAAAGATCATCATAAGTAGGGGGCTTAGGACAGGGAAGTCAGAGAAGGACTTCCTGCCGAAGAACAGTGAGGTGAGGACTTTGAGTGGGTCTGGGGAGTGCCTAACTCTGAAGGACTTTAGAATAAAAGAGGGGCTGGGAGTCAGGAGAAAAAGTCTATTACCAGTTTGCGTTCTTAAGACAGATGAAATTTCAAAGGGATGTGAGGTCTTAAGGGTGTCGGGAGTCAAGAAGGAGAGAAAAGGAAGAAACACTGATAAGTCATCTGCCATAGTCAAGAGGAAGCGATTTTAAAAAGGGTGAGGAAGATGGAAATGGGAGGAGAATAAGGTGAAGGGCAAGATGGACAGAGTAAAAGATGAAGTTGGTGTGCACGCGCGGCCGCGTGGGCGCGCGGGCGCACACACACACACACAAACACAAACACAGGGGACTGTCAGGTCTTGATCTCTCCACTTCACCAAACTACAACTGATGGATCTATGAGCAACCTGTCCTTTTCCTCTTCCCCCTGCCTCTCCTCGTCCCTGGCACCTACCTGAGGATGGGGCCCTGGAGGTGGCCCCTCTGAACAGGAACAGGGTTTGCCATTGGAATCAAAGTTTCCTGCTTCAGAGTATCGAAATGCTGACCCCGGGGGCCCCAAGGCCCCTAAGTGGGGACAGCTTCCTCTTTGGCCCCTGCCTTCCTCCTCCAGGTCCCAGTAGAACTGAGTGACTGACCAGGGAGAACTTTGGGGAGGGGCCTGGCTGCCTGAAGAAGAGAGCTGGGAGGCAGAGGCCCAGCCTACCGGAACTGGGTGAGAGGGGAGGCTGCGGGAAAAGTTTCATGTCTGAATCAGACGGAAAACAAGAAGCTGTTCTCAGAAGAATCCCAGAAAGGCCAGAAATAGCACAGGCCAGCCCCTTGCTCTGAGGAGGTTGGGCTCCTCTTTGGGAAAAAGGGGGTTAGCAAAAGGCTTAAGAGTGCAGGGACAGGGAACCATCCTGAATCCGTCACGGAGAGGATGTCTGTAGAGGGAGGGGAAGGGGCCCTTCAAGACCCCCCAAAAGGAGCTCAGCAGATTCAGCTCCCTCTCAGGGTCTTTTTCTGAGGCCATTCTTCAAAATGAGCTTTAACCCGCCTAACAGAATGGAAGCAAGACCTGGGAATGAACTTCCCACAGAGGAAGAGAAACTGTAGGGAGGGCTTCCTGAAGCTAAGTATCAGGGGATCCTTACCCAGAGACCGGCTCAACAAGGAGGGAAGGGCCCTCCGCCCCCAAGCAGCGAATGAAAGTCAAGAGAACTCGCTCACAGAAACCAAGGGGTTGGACAAAGTAACACCCCCAGCCCCAGTTTTCTCATTTATAAAATGGAAACTGGGGAATAAACATAAATTAACCAGAGAGAGGTCAATCCAGCTCAGAGGTAAGGAGAAGCGACGCGATAGCCCAGGAAGGGCCAAAAGAGGCACCCAGAAGGGGTCTGAGGACCAGTAACCCCTGTCTCCACTTTGACTTTGCTTTCGCCAAGGTTGGGGAGGGAAGAACCCAGCCTCTGCAGCTCGAAGTGGATGTGCGCACACAGTCCCAGCCCGCCTCCTGATTGGCTGTGAGATGACATCACCAATGCATGTACACTGGGGCCGTGATTGGTCAGCTGAGGAGTTGGGCGGGGCTAAGAAGGAGAGCCGGCGGGTGAAGCCCAACGCACCGGGGAAGAGTTCGGGGATCTGCCATCTCTTAGATCTAGGTCTGTGGCTGGGGGTGATGTGGTAAAGAGGAAAAGGAACTAAGGGGTTGAGTACGTGAGTAGAAAGGGAAAAGAGAAGACACAGGCCAAGAGCTAGGATTTTATGACAGGAAGGTTTCCCTCTACCCCTACCCGTCAAAAGCAGGAAGAAATTAAAATACCTTGTCATTATGCCAAAGCCTTGAAGAATTAGAAACAAACGAAGTTTGGGAACCTGCTGTTTCTCAGCTCCACTGAGTACTGGGACAAGTGGAAGTGGGCTGCAATCTCAGCAAGCGAAGTGGAAGTCAAATATCTTAAGGCTGTTCTCTAGTGAACACCTGGTAGCCATGAAGCAGGGCTGCTGCAGATCTTGGAAGAAAAGAAACTCACTCTCTCTGTATCCATCTCTTTCTCTGTGCCCCACCACCACCCTCCCCGCAATGACCACACCAGCTGGCCGCCTAATCACCCCACTGCAGCCACCATAATTATTTGCCAGTCTGACTTCTCACTGCAGCTGTGGAATCAACTGACCTGGAAGTCTGGCTCTATCCAACAGCACCCCCTTTCTAGCTCTTCTCCATGCCCTATACCCCTAGGCCACACCCCAAAAACACCCTGGCCCTTTTCCCACCAAGCCTTCCTCTCTACCAAAACCCCAACGTAGCTCTCTCAGTGCACCTTTGCCAGATCTGAGTGCTGAAATAGAATCTGAACCTGGTGTTTTCTTCTCAGACAGGGAAACTCCATCTCTACTAAACTACAAAAAATTACCTGGGCGTGGTGGTGCCCTCCTGTAGTCCCAGCTACTCGGCCTCTTAAACTGCTGGGATTACAAGCGTTAGCCACCACACTAGACACAGTGTCAGAGACCCTGAATGCCACCCAGGAGATGAGGACAAGTCATTTGGCATGTTCTGTGGACATGCTTGTGTGGCAGGATGGGGCTGGCAGTGAGGGCAGATGGCAGCACACAGCCTGGAACACTAACAACCTCCAACCCAGCCCAGCTTCCCTGCCTCATCTTGCCCTCTCACTCCAGACCCTGCTACTCTACCCAAGTAAGTGCTAACCTCAACTCTCCTAATGAAAAGTAAAGGTTTCTGGCAAGGCACGATGGCTAACACTTATAATCTCAGCACTTTAAGAGGCCGAGGCAGGCAGATCACAAGGTCAGGAGATTGAGACCTTCCTGGCCAACATGGTGAAACCTCATCTCTACTAAAATACAAAAAATTAGCTGGGCGTGGTGTTGCGCACCTGTAGTCCCAGCTACTCATGAGGCTGAGGCAGAGGAATCGCTTGAACCTCCAGGCAGCAGAGGTTGCAGTGAGCCAAGATGGTGCCACTGCCCTCCAGCTGGGTGACAGAGCAAGACTCAGTCAAAGAAAAGAAAAAAGAAAAGGTGTCTTAGACTAGAAAAGCCTCTAAGAGGATCTGTTGTCCATTCCTGTGCTCTCTTACCCATTAGAACCAAAGCCGGTTGGACGAATGACTGCTCACCACTTCAGCCCACATATGCATGCTGCATCATTTGCCCTAGCCTGTTATCATTACTTACTGTTCCTAATAAGGAGGGATAACGGTCAACCATCATCCCTTCCTGGGGAAAAATTTCACACATATACACTTAACCACACATATACACACAACCCACACTCTACCTCTAAGGAGACTGTCACCTGGCTGGCAGGCAGGACATAAATGTAATGACCTTAACAAAGGGTCCAGTATGGATTTTCCTTTGGCCCTTAAATGTAGTTTAAAAATAGAAAGGAACCCAACTCTAATGCCTGCCCAGCCTGCACTGAAGAATAAGAGTTGAGATAGGAAACAAAGGATGGCAGACTCTGCCTCTGGTAAGAGAAGAGGGGTGGGGGTCGGTGGAGGTAAAGGGGTGGGCGTTTGGGAAGGGATTCACTGGCTGACATCAAGGCTCCAATATCTCAGAAACTGAAAGAACCAAGGAAATCATCTAATTCCAATAGAAAGAGGGCGTGAGTTTAAAATCAGGAGACTTGTCTGGCTAGCTCAGTTGAAAAGAAAAAAACTAAATTTTAAAAGAAATCGGGAAACTTTTGCCTAGATTTTATTACTGTGTGTGTGACCTTGGGAAAGTCACTCTGAGCTTCAGTTTCCTGATGTGTAAAATGGGTAAATAATATATGCATCACAGAATTTTCATGAGGACCTAATCAGATATGGAATGAGAACACCTTGGGAACTCTAAAGCGATACATGAATGCAAATGACAATTATTGAGTCCAAATTGTTAGTTAGTTCAGCAAATATTCATTGAGTCATTTGTAAACAAGTCCCATATGTCCACTCTTGCAGCCAGGACCCCTGACTTTCCATCCAGGCCTCAAATGGCACCTGGATATTTGCAGGAAAGCTCTAGTCTCCCTGACTTCACCACTCCAGACGTTTAGGACTTCTCTCTGGCTTCTTATTCCAGAGGCTCCAGGGAGGCAGTGGAGGAAGAGGCTGCAGAGTATGCAGAGCATGAAGCTCCAGAAACCAAGAACAACCAGCTCTCCACCTCACCCAAGCATTCCCACCCCCAACCCCCCACTCCCCTGGCTTCCATTGCTATACAGACAGCCCCAGTTCTGGCAGCTGGCTGGGCATTGTGGCGGGGGTGGCTCCACAGATAAAAATAGCCCCCCTGGTGGCAAAGCTAGGGTGCCATCCTGGGAAGCACTGTTGACATGGCAGCAGTGGTGAGAGAGCCCTCAGCACTGGACAGAAGAGCTATGGGTGGGGGTGGGACGAGGGAAGGGAATGGGGCAGAACCTGGGGAAGACTGGAAGATATTGGGGGAAGAACAGAAACCAGGAGAGTAGAGGGAGATGAGGAAGAGGGGTAGGAGGTATTAAGGGGCAGGGAGGAAACGAAAGGAGATTTGAAAGGTGCTACATTAGAGAGTCTGGGAACACACTGAAGAAGTGGGGGAGTCTGCTTTCAGACTCCTCCTGTGCCTGTGTCTAAAGACAACTCCCCCCTGCCTTCTGACCGGAAGCCGTTCCTAACAGGTGTTCCTAGCAATAGCCCAGCACAACTCAGATCACATGAGGAAGGGAATAATCTAAGCAGCTTGAGCCTTAGCTCAGACTAGTAAGAACCCAGGTGTTCTAGCTCCCAGCCGAGAACACAAATGAGTCACCTCTTCGTCAGACTTCAGCGCTTGAGAGAGGGAGGAATTGGGAGGGGTGAGCGAGAAGGTCAGAGAAAGGCAAACTGAAGAGGAGGCTCCCAGTACCCAGTCCAGAAGAACGCTTCCTCCGGTTCATGTGTCCACCCCTCTTCTCCCCGCACCATTTGATTCTGCTCATTAACCACCTCTGCAAGGACCACCCCACCAGCCCCCTAAACGACTTCCCAACATCTGTTCCCAGCAGATGCCCTGCTTCCAGGGGGCCTAACAGATGTTGAAGGTGATCTGGGATGGGAAAGCAAATTAAAACTTGGCAAGAGTCTGACTGCAGGTGTGATGAGGGCAGCATGAGATTATGGATCAGCAAGATTTGGGTCTGGTCCCAGCACTGCCCCTAATTTACCAACTATCTCTGGGCATCTGTTTCCTCCTCTGTAGCCTTTATGGTTCTCAGATTCAGGGCCTGGGTTGGAGGCACTAGGGAAGTAGGATGCTAGGGCCTCACTTTCCCAGTTCCAGAGTTCATCCTTTCTGACTGGCTCACTGCTTCCCCAAATCAGCTCTAACCCAGTGCTTAAAAAAGAAGGGTAGCTTTTCTCTTTATCAGAGAAAAGTTCCATGAACTTTCCAGGAAGTTCTCCTGCATATCTATCTTCAATTTATTTCACTGTGATAAAAACAACAGCTAATTTTCTTGGCGTTTCAAAGAAGAGCAGAAAGGGAGAGAACAGGAGGGACCAAGAAGTCTTCGAGGTGTCTCGTGCAATTTCATTTATTATATATCTTCCAGATTGGAATTTCTAAAGCAATTGCTTGGTAGAGAGATGTTCATGGTTTAGGGAGCTTGGCAACACTGTTGGCGTGTGTGTTCAATCAGTCCAGGCCCCGAGAAGTTTCCAAACAAGGTGGGCACAGAGGAGAGAACTAGGGACATGGTGCCAAGCAGATATGCATGAGCTGATAAACAAGGGAGCGGGGAAGCCAAGGAATAGGAATGAAAGGAAAAACTTCCCCAGTCACCAGGTCCTGCGTGCCAGAGAATCACTAAGCCTCTCCCCGCAGCCATCCCCCAGCCCTAGCCCTCAATCCCCAGCCAGCCAAGCTCCCTTCCCAACCTAAATGGTGCCAACACCAGCTGGCCACCTAATCACCCCACTGCAGCCACCATAATTATTTGCCAGTCTGACTTCTCACTGCAGCTGTGGAATCAACTGACCTGGAAGTCTGGCTCTATCCAACAGCACCACCTGAAGCACCCCCTTTCTAGCTCTTCTCCATGCCCTATGCCCCCAGGCCTCACCCTAAAAACACCCTGGCCCTTTTCCTGCCAAGCCTTCCTATCAAAACCCCAACACAGCATCCTCAGTGCACCTTTGCCAGGTCTGAGTGCTGAAGTGAAATCTGGTGTTTTCTTCTCAGAGGAATAAGCTCCATAGATTCAGCTCCACCTGGAGGGCAGGAGCAGTTGCAGAACTGGGAGTTACTAGGGCAGAGGGGCAAGAGCACGAGTACTAGGGCTGTCCCTGCACCCTGCATTGCATGGATAACATCGTTTTCCTTTCTCAGAAACCCTTTTTTCCCTGCTCAATTCCCATCTATGCCCCTTCCCAAAGGAAGGGAGGAATGGTCCCCAGTTCTCTTAGACCATGTAGTCTTGCTCCCTTAGGGGACAATCTCATTATCTAACAACTTCTAGTCTCCCCAGTTGTCTCACCTCCACCCCATCTCCTGCCCTGGTTTTGTCCCTCTTTCTCTGCCGCTATCTTGAAGAGAGTTGGAAAATAGCTATTCAACTTCCATACCTGAGAAAAATCAGTCCCCAGAGATTCAAAGGCAATTACTTGGTTTCCTCCCCAGAGTGGCTGGTAGGATGAGGTCACTGAGAAGGCAAAAGACACATCTTGCAGAAGACAGGAGTTGAGGCTGGACTCCTAAGGCCCCACAGGGTACCCATAGCAAGCTTATCCTGTACCATCACCACAGCAACCCCTCGGTGAAGGGAGGGAGCCACAGGGATTTTCTGACTCCTGGCCCAGATGAGGCAGAAGTACTGACAGCAAGAGCAAAAGGGTCGGTCAAAGGGAATGGGGACAGAGAGAGGAAATGGGACAACTGAGAAGAGCAAAAGGGAGCCTTACAGCAAAAGCAAACCCAGAGAAAGGGGGCAAAGGAGAAAATGAAGGAAGAATCAAAGAAGAGAAAATGAGAGAGAGCAGAAGAATTGGAGATAAATCCCCAAGGATTCCTTTAAAGACTCAAAAGAGAGGGAAGACCTGTTTTCAAGGTTTTCTGCTCTTCCATCCCAGTCTGAAGGTGGCAAAAGGATTTTTTTTTTTTAAGAGGTCGAGGGAGGGGGTGCCTGGGAGATGGGGAGGCTACCATTCCTTTGATTTCAAGAACTCCCTGGCAGGGTGCAGTTTTAGATGTCCAGGCTTTTTTCCTACTGAGTATCTCACCTGGCCTTCTAGGCCCATTCATCCCCAACCTCCTTCACCTGCCTCTGGGCAAAAGTGGCAAATGCAACCTCAAATGTGAAATCTCCTCTCTGTCTTTTTTCAAACCACCTCCTGAGGCTCCTGGACAAGCAGAATGATGTTTGGATTCTAAGAGACTTTAGTGATTTTCTAAAATACGATGTGGTATACCTGATGTTACCCTCAGGCCTAGGAACTTGAAATAAATGTCAGAAGGGAATTCTCCAATGTTCATAGAACCCACCTGTGGCAGCCCGTGGGCTCCCTACACTCACCTTGTCTCAGAACTGCAATTGCTCCATCCATTTCCAGTTTGACCATTGGGAAAAGAGGATAAGGAGTAAGTTCCTCTCCTTTCTTTTGACCTGAGTGGCCCACATCCTTCATAATATAGCCCTCCTCCAGCCCCACCTATCTTCCTGGTCTCTAAGCTCGAACACAAGCCTTCACTCCTTCCAGATAATCATCACCAAGACTCTTCCAATCATGGCTCAAACCTATTAGATAGTATTCCTACCTCTTGAATCTTTGTCTCCCTCATCCCATAGTTGCTCATTCATTCCCATTTTCCTGCCTCTTCACAAAGCAAGCTCTCCTGTGCTGAAAGACCTTCAGGCTTTACTTTTACATGATAATATCAAACGAAGAACTGAGACTCAGGCCAGCACGGTGGCTTACGCCTGTAATCCCAGCGCTTTGCAAGGCTGAGGTGGGCAGATCACAAGGTGAGGGGTTCAAGATCAGCCTGGCCAACAATGGTGAAACCCCATCTCTACTAAAAATACAAAAAGTTAGCCTGGCATGGTGGCGTGCCTGTAATCCCAGCTACTCAGGAGGCTGAGGGAGGAGAATCGCTTGAACTTGGGAGGCAGAAGTTGCAGTGAGCTGAGATCAAGCCACTGCACTCCAGCCTGGGTGACAGAGCAAGACTCCATCTCAAAAGAAAAAAAAAGAACCCAGACTATGTGACTTAAACATTACACAGCTGTAATTGTTTGAGCAGGAATGTGAACTCCAACTCAAGTCTCCCAGTATTCCCCATGCTCTTCCACTACAACCACCCTGCCTCCCTGCTTCCCTCCCTCCAGCCACCTATCCTGACCAGAGGAAGTTCTTCCTTGGGGCTGAATTTGATCCCCTATCTCTGTACTTTCCCTTCAACTTAATGCAAGAATTTTCTACCCCCTACCTTCCCAGAGATACCACACAGTCCTCATTCAAGACAAAGCTGATGGAAGAAATAGAGACAGTAGACATTTGATGGAAAAGTGGGGTATGAAACCCAGGGAGGAGAGATTCCCTTTGCCATGGCTGGAAGCAAAGGAGGAAGGACTAATCCAGTGAGGACAGCACCAAAAAATCATCCCCACCAAGGTATGAGAAAAATGACACTCCTTTTTCTACAGAGGTCCAGGGAACTATAGTTTATGCTGCAATCTTCACAGCAGCTCCACATCCATAGGCAGGAAAAGGAGAATGGAGCATGATTTTCAAAACTGGTAAGAGCCACAGAAGATCACTCCATGGGGCATATACAAAAAGAGGGCAAAAGGCAGGGTTAAATCAATGAGGCACCCATTCCTTCAGCTTCTTCCTCCCATCCACTGGGACATCCCAGGAATGTCAAAAAATCTAAGTGTCACAAATACATACACAAGCTCACACATAGATATTATCCCATTACCTACATACACACATACATCATCTCATAACTAGGACAATTTCAGGTATTCAGGTAAGTGCACACCTTCCCAACACATTTATTATCACACATGCCACGTATAAAAACAGACACATCTTCATGGAGCTCTGTCCCCAGCACACATACCAACCTTTACCCAAACACATATGTATATGTGTCAGGCAGGCATTCACAATTTCATCCTAACGTATCTCATTTACACAATCCAAACGCCTATTTCTGGATCTTCTCTGTAACTCCTTCAGTTCCAGGCTTTGTCTTGAGGTCCCCAAACCCCACACCTTTTAAGCATCACCCTCTCAAAACAACCACATCATCTTCATCTCCCTTTCCTCCATCTCCATTTCCTACTCCTCCCCCGACCACTGAACAAACCCAGAGGTATACACGCACCACAGAATCAGAGACAGAACTGGACCTCGTGACATATGTACATGTATTCACTATTGCATTTGCTCATTCCTTTATTTAACAGCATTTATTGAGTGCCTGTTAAGCTCAAGGTATCACACTAGACTCTGATGAAACTAGGATAAGCAAAAATAATCCCAAATGGGTTTCCTGCTCCAGCTCATCTATAATGACCTTGAACCACAGCATAGAACATTGAACGTAGACTTTCAGGGTCCTGAATATGTACCATGTAGGGAAAGAAGAGAAAGGAACTGTGTCTATACTGTCACAAAGGAAGGGGGAAGTTCTATCTGTAAAATGTAAAATTCCAAGAGAAACTGGAGCAGAGAAAAGAGAGTGATGCTCGTACCATCCTGAGAGAAAGAGAACGCATATTGATGCTTTTCCTATGTATATAAGCCCCCTAAAGAAAAAATGAGGCGGAAACCCAGAATGGTAGAATTTCATCACTTGGGTGGGTGTAGCAAAACAAGGAATAGGGAGCCTCCTCCACTCTCCACACCACTTGATGGAGTTGAAACAGATTACAAGCTCTGTAGGAACAGGGACTATGTCTGTTTCGTCCACCACTGACTGTATCCTCAGCATCCAGCATGCCACCTGGCCCATAGAAGGTACTCGAGAAATAGCTGTCGGATGAATAAATGAGCTGAGGATGGCAAATCAATGTCTGCTTATCATTTTTCTTGATTCACAAAAGACATAGAAAATTATTTCTACCTCTTCTGGTCTTCCTCCCATTCCCTAAAGCCCTCTCATCTCAGAGAAGGGTGGCCAGCCAAGTCAAATGCTTCCTCTTATGGTCAGAAGCACTAAAAATCATCCTGGCCAACTTATCACCTCCAGATGCCTCTTTCACCCTCTCTCATGCCTCCGTTTATGAGTCTGCTTAATTAGGGAAATTGCCCTGAAGATAGAGGTAAAATCACACAGTTAAGAGACTCTCTTCAGCTCATATGATCCAGATTAGATTCTGAATTTATTGTTGACAGTGTCTTAGTATGGGAAACAGAATTCCTGGATGCTTTTCCCAATAAAAAAAAAAACTGCCCTGCATGATTTTATTACTGTGGGCTTTTTATCCAGAGTCAGAAACACCAGGCCTAGTCTCCCAGAAGAAAATCTGGATGTCCTAATTAGAAATTAAAAAGGTAGAGGGGGGAAAATAACATGTGTTGAGTAGAAGGATTTAGATAGGTAAATACATACACATATATATTCCATGTTTCCATTTCCATGCAGTACCTAATCCTAAGATAATCATGTCTATTTCCTATTTCCAGACTTAGCAACACTTTCCTACCTTGGCCAAAGAGGGAGGGGGGGGGACCTTTATTTCCACTTAAAAGGGGGAACATCTCCTTTCTCACCTCTTCAGAAACCACCCCATTGAGAGAGTTGGGAAACTCCCACCTCTTACCCAGCAAAGCCCTAAATCCTTTTATTTCCCTTTATCTAATTGTCAGAGCCTCCCCAATATTCAAAAAGGCAAAATCCAGTAAGCTATCAACATAGATCAAGTTGTGATCTACCTTGATATCAATATCTTTCTCTGCTTTGAGGACATGCGACTGGGAATCTATTCCTGCCCATTAATAATCAGGAGATTGTACTTGTTTGGGCAAGTTACATTACATGTAGCTAGCTTTATTTTTTACTTGCAAATTTATTGTACAAAGCTAGCATTCATAAGGACCAGACTGCTGAAGTGAGTGAAGACCAGAATGATCTAATCAATAAGAATAGAATTCCTCATCCACCCTAATCTCATGTAAGGACATCTCAGCTAAGGCACTCTGGAGGGACAGCTGCCTCTATCCCCTTCTCTTCCCAGGTTTCATGCCTCCTTCTGGGAATCCTCTTCTCTCACCATTGAGCACTTCTCACACTAAGGGAAGAAAAAGCAATTCACTTTTGGGAGAGGCTTTTGGTTAGAAATGTATGGGAGATCGTGAAGCTGGTAATACCCACTCTTTTGCAGGACCCTGTTACCTGGAATAGAGGCAAGGTAAGTATCATGAGCCACTAGTGCTAGGAGAGCCATCCTGAGACGTGTTGAATTCTCCCATTTATGGACCTGGGGCCCTCCTTTACCTTTCAACTATTTCCTTATCTGCCCCTTTCCCCAGCTCATTTACCATTAACAGAGCATCATATTCTATCAAAATCACACAGTGCTCCTCCCAAAAAAAGAATCACACAGTGCTCCTCCCAACAAAAATCAATTCAAACCGGTTTTCCATTTCTTCATCCCAGAACTCATTCCAAGGCTGCGCTTCATAGAGCCCAGCAAATTGGATTGGCCAGAGGCAGCCAAGGAGGGGGACTGAGAAGCACATTTGGATTCCAAGCCCTGTTGCCCACTACGCCTCAGTTCTCCCTAAGGTCTCTCCAAGTAGCTAGTGTATAAATCAGACCCACCTGCCATAGAAAGGTGTCATCTTATCACCAAGTAAAGTGTTTAAAGAACAATACAACGTAAGCATCTATCCATCCCCTACCCCCATTGCTCCCTCTACCAGACCCAGAAATAGAAAGCTTCGGTGCTCACTATGGAGGATACTGGGGAGGAAATGGGTTCAGGCTATGTTTACTGTGTTTCCTCTCTAAACATCCATAGTCTCCTATCTATTTCCTCATTCCTGGGGGCATGGATTCATCTCAGAGAAAGGGACATATTCTCTTGTTCCCTGATTAAGAATCAACAGACTGCGGAGATTTCCCGATGGCAACAGCTGACTGAGAGACAAACATGGTGCCTGGCTTGCCTTTGACCCAATCCTGTTTTTTTCTAAGAAGCAGGGGGAAAGTTCCTTTCCTTCCCTGGGACTGGAGTATGAGATACTTGAGTTCGTCCTTCCCCCATTTATAGCTCCCCAATGCCCTGGTACTGAAACAATAGGAAAAGATGCCCAAATGTGCTTGGAGATCCTGGAAGACCCTATATAAACGAAAAGGCTTTGATTAAGCCAGTTACCTTGCCTTTGTCAATTAATCTTTCTTCACCATCATCACCTCCTTTAGCTTCCAGATGGGGGCTCCAACCCCCGCTCCAGATTCCAGGTGGGTACCCTCATCATTAATATACAGTGAGTTTCCAGGCCCCAAGAGATGAGCAGCTCAGGCATAGGGTGTCCCCCACCCCCACTCCCTGTGCAGGAGGCAGAAACTACCAATCCCAACTGAGACACATATGACCCACAGGTTGGCACAAGTATTCCCATGCAGTAGATCTAAAGCTGTGTGCAATCACTCTACATACCTCTGCGACCCGCGGTCACTCATGCACACACATGTCATGTGGCCCACATCTGCACAACTCTGCACATGGATACGTGTGAGTCAGCCTGGCACCTCTGCTGCCCTCCTGCAGCCCTGCCACACTGCACATACTGTGCCCCCTCTAAGCGCTGCGTGTGTCAGCCAGGGGTCCACAGGCACAGGCACGCACATCGTTACCTTTGCAACTCCTAAGCCCGCTCCAACTGGCTGGCTTGCCCCGCACATGCCTTGCACATGTGGCCTGGCTACGCGTGTCAGGGCCGTGTTTCCTCGCACCTGCCAACATGTGTGCTGGAGAGAATCTACCAGCCCACAACCCAGCTCCAGTTATCCCCCCTCCTCCTCCCGCTCAGGCTCCCTAAGGTCCCTTCCCCCCATTCCCGGGCCGGGGACTTACAGAGACCGAAGCTTAATCCACATCTTCTTGCTGGGAGCTGACTTCAGCTCCAGGGGTGACGGGCAATCCGACTCCTCCAGCATCTCCGGAGGACTGCGGGGGGACAGCTCCATGCTCAGCCACGGTCTACGGAACAGAGGGAGGAGACAGCACCTCGGCTCAGCTTCAGCCCCAGCCGAGAGACCCTCACCCCCGATCCCAGGCCCTTCCCACCTGCGGCTGGCGTGGACCAGCCAGGCCGGTGTCTCTGGGCTCGGCCCAAGCTGGCAGAGCTGCAGCTCCTGCGGCTCCTCTTCTCCCGCTGCCCAGCCAAGCTTTGGGCTCCCAGTCCAAGCTCTCCGCGCCGCCGCTGCTGCTGCCGCTGCCGCTACCGCCGCCGCCGCCGCGCGCTGCCAGAGCCGCCTCCTCGCCTCTCTCCTCCTCCCCCGGCCGGGTTCCCCCCTCCCTCTGCTCTCCCTCCCTTCTCCTCAGCCTGCCCGCCAGTCTCTCACTCCTCGCAGCCACTCCTCCCCCTCCCAAAGGAACGATTGGAAGCCGGGGGCACACACAGACAGAAGCGCCCAAGGGCGAGCACGCACACAGGCGCCGGGGACGAGAGGCTGCGTGTACCCTGTGCGGGCGGATGTGAGTGCGTGTTTACAGAGCGCAGCGCAGGCGGCGGGCAGGACTTCGGTGTGGGTGGCTGTGTGGGTTCTCTCTGTGTGTTTTCAGTTTCTGTGTTTGAGCGTGTGGTTCCATGTATCCACGTGTGCCTAGCTGCCTGCGTGTCCCATGTGTGAGTAGGGGGTAGGGGATAAGCACGCATCTTTCCCTGCTAGACCTGGACTCGGTACCCAGTCAGACCATACCCAACCTGTGCTCCTGTCTTGGAAAAGTTCAGGGTGTGCTCTGAGCTGTGATGGCATCCCACACTTGGCCTCAAGTTTCTCGGCTTGATCTTCCCCACCTGTCTCAAGACCGTGGCCTTCCCCATAGTGCCTCTGCCTGCCTGCCTAGCAGATAGGAATTTCTTCCAAGTTTAAAGCTCTCCAGAGCAGGCAGCACCACATCTTCTTCTTTGACTATGTAATAACTCTACACGGCCGGGAAAGCATTCCTGATGTCAAAATCCCTCCTGAAGCACTTCCAGCTCATTTCTTCTGTTCTGTCTTCAGAGAAAGAAATCTGGAGCTAAAGGCCCAGCACAAAACAGCCTGGCTGGTTAATAAACATTTGTGGAAGGAGTGAACTGGAATTTGAACTCAACACCTTGTAAAAGGGTAAAGCCTCCTCCATTCAACCGAGTCCTACCTGGGACTCTTGCAGAAACCACCTCTCTTCTCAGAATTGTTCTCCCCCTTAATGACCACCCGCTTTGGCGTTGGGGAAACTCCTATGTCAACAGAAAGAAGGAATATATCACTAACTGCTGAATCCAAAACAGGCCACTAATCCAGGATCCCAGAATGTGAATTTTAATTTCAAAAAATTCTGATGGTTGGAAGGAGGAGTGATCAGGAGAAGGTATTTACCCTGTTCTAAATACTGAGTGGAGGCTCCCCATTCCTAGTCAGAGGAGGAGAAAACAAGTGAAATGGAAAGGTGAAGAAAAGGATGGACTGTCGCAGCTAAGACTCCTAACATGAAAGAATCGCCAAGTTAGGTCCGCATTTAGATCCAACAGGATTATCAGCAGAACCAGCTCCCAGGAAGTACAGAGGCAGAAAGAGACAGCAGTCAGAGATGGAGAAAGAAGTGGAAAGAATAATGGGACTTCCCACCCTCTGTCCATCTACCTTTAGCACACACCCCCATTTTCCCTTCTTGCACACACACACATAAATGAACGTAAGTAAAAGAACAGACCCAGCCAAGAAATAGCTGCCTCTGCGACCCTAGTCACACTCCTTCCTACACAGTCCGCTTCTGAAAATTTGGGCGCAATCTCCTCCTTGTCAACTGGAAATGAAATGGGCTGGAAACTACAAAAGAATTGCAAATTAGGATTCTGCTAAAGAGTTCTAATTAGTAAATTAGGATTAGAGCTAAGGAGTTTCCAAATTTAGGCAGGTCTTTAAACTAGAATAGGTAGGAAAGAGGCAAGACATACATCCAGAGGGATCTCTCAACATTTCTTGTTAACACAGTGGCATATCCTGATCTCCCAAGACCCCCTGCTCCTGACTCATTTTAAGGGTAATTCAAAAAAAAAAAAAAAGAGAGAGAGAGAGAAAGAAGTTATTCATGAAAGATACATTAGAGTTCATCTACTCTAATCCCCTTCATTTAATAAATGGGAAAACTTCATAGACAACACAGTGTGATGAAAAAAATACAAATAAAAATAAATGAGAACTAACTAAACTAACCCAGAAAAAGTACACGGTCCCACGGAGAGTAAGTGATAAAACCAGAGCCAAGTCTACCAGCCTTTTCCACTCTGTGGCTCTCTTTCACTTTCTTTAGTCACCAGTCCTGGTGTTTAGTCTCAACCTCATTCCTCTTGTTACAATACAATCCCATTTCTACCTTGCTGCGTCTTTAAAGAGATAAGAATAGGGTATACTTATTCCATTCAGAGGCTCAAAAGACAACTATTCTCTCCCTGTCTTTTCCTCTTGTCCTCAACCCCCACCTTTCCCAGGCTCCTTCTCATTCCTCTCCTTTTCAGCTTCTAAACTGCCCCCTACCCCTAGGAGGCTCTGCCTCCTCACTCCCCTAACCCCACAATTCTTTCCAACAAGCTTTGAGTTTGATAGAGACCAAAAATGATGCTTTGGCAGCAGGTGACGGATGGATGTGATCTGCCTCCTACGGGAATGCTATTTAAAGGGGCAGCCTCACAATCCTCTCTTTCCAAAGTGACAAGAGAAAAGTCTGCTCCTCAATCTCTCCAGAGCTGCAAACTCTGCTCAAGTTAACTTCTGACTTCCTCAACCTGCAACCTGGCCCGCTGCTCCTGCTTCCTATTCAAGTGGGAGGGAGAGTACTTGACAACTCATTGAGGTGTGGGGGCTGAAGGGGGATTCAGCTTCATCTCCTTTGATGACAGGTACTTAGGAGAAGCAGGAGGCCCTGTGGGGAGGAGGACTGGAAGAACACTCTTCCCCCAACCGCGTGAGTGCATTTCAGCCATGTGCCAGCTTCTTCTCAAAGTCAAACTTTGTTGGAGAAGAACTGATATAAGCATAAGGACCTAAGGTTAAGGAAGCCTTGTCCCTGGCTCGGACCTCCTTCCCTCCTGGATCCCGGTGCTCACACCACAGTTGTTCCCTTCCTGCAAAGCAAAGTGCTACAGGGCAACATCCTGTTGGCCAGGCCCTGGACCTTCTGCACTTTTTTTTTTTTTTTTTTTTTTTTGGAGACAGGGTCTAGCTCTGTCACCCAGACTGGAGTGCAATGGCACCATCTTGGCTCACTGCAACCTTTGCCTCCTGGGTGCAAGCAATCATCCCACCTCAGCCTTCCAAGTAGCTGGGACTACAGGCGAGAGCCACTATGCCCAGCTAATTTTTGTATTTTTTTGTAGAGACGGAGTTTCGCCATGTTGGCCAGGCTGGTCTCAAACTCCTGAGCTCAAGGGACCTACTGGCCTCTGTCTCCCAAAGTGCTGAGTTTACAGGCAACAGGCACCACACCCCCCTAATTTTCTGTATTTTTGCAGAGACGGGGTTTCATCTTGTTGCCCAGGCTGGTCTCAGACTCTTGAGATGAAGCGATCCGCCTGCCTCCCAAAGTGCTAGGATTACAGGGGTGAGCTACACGGCTCGCAGCCCCTTCTGCACTTTGAAATTAGCCCACCTGGCAACTTGATTGAACACCATGGCAGGGGAGGCAGTGTTTCCACTGCCCAAACAAAAGGGAGCACCTCTGCAAGTATCTTGCCCCAGGCCTTGTGGGAGGGATAATTCCCTCTCATTGTTGCAAACAAGTTAATGGAGATTTTAATGAAAACACTGCATTAATGAAAATGCTGAGGCTGGAAGCTACTCTGTGCCTGTAAGACAAAACAATTGGGGTGAGAATTTCCGACATCCATTCTTTCTTTAGTTCCTTTGGGCTTAAGTAAAGCAAACTTACAACCTGGAACACAACTTATTGACAACTCATTGAGGTGTGGGGGCTGAAGGAGAATTCATCTTCATTTCCTTTGATGACAGGTACTTAGGAGAAGCAGGAGGCCCCGTGGAGAGGAGGACTGGAGGAACACTCTTCCTCCAACCGCGTGAGTGCATTTCACCATTTATTGTGTCCCAGGTTGTAAGAGGACAGAGACCCTCCTGGTAAAGGAAGCAAATTGCCTGAAACACTGTTCGCCCCTAGACATTCACTTTTTGCTTCAAGTGGTAAAGGCCATCATGTCCTCACCTTCTCCAATTTGCTCCTTCTAAGGTCTCTGGATTATAAAACCCAAGACTTCCCTTGTGAGAGGCAGACCAGGTAGGTAGAAAAGGTCTGGGACTTGGGTCCCAGTTCTAGTTCTACTGCTAAACATGTGGCCTTCATTAAGTCTTTTAATATTTCTAAATCTGTTTTCTGACCTGAAATAGGAAAGCCTTCCCTGGCTACTTTGCAGAATTGCTATAAGGATGCAAAAGCACTTTGAAAAAGTATTAAGTGGTAGAGAAACATGTGTGTATAATTATATGTTTATAAAAAGATGTCTCAAATGACAAAACTTTAGAAATAGAGAATATATCTGTGTTACCAGGGGCGAGGGATGGGGAAGGGGGTTTCGGGAGGGGAAGTGGACATGGTTGTAAAAGAGCAATATGAGGGATCCCTGTGGTGATGGAATTGTTCCGTATCTTTTTTTTTATTATTGTTAATTTTTGAGACAGAGTCTCGCTCTGTTACCCAGGCAGGAGTGCAGTGGCACAATCTCGCCTCAATGCAACCTCTGCCTCCCGGGTTCAAGCAATTGTCCTGCCTCAGCCTCCTGAGTGGCTGGGACTACATGCACCTGCCACCACGCCCAGCTAATTTTTGTATTTTTAGTAGAGACGGTGTTTCACTATATTGGCCAGGCTTGTCTCAAACCCCTGACCTCAGTTGATCCACCTGTCTTGGGCTCCCAAAGTGCTGGAAATACAGGCATGAGCCACTATACCCAGCCTGTTCGGTAGTGACAGATACACAAATCTACATGTGATAAAGCTGTATAGAAACAGATACACACACACATACACACACACACACACAGAGAGAGAGAGAGAGAGAGAGAGAGAGATAAATGAACATAAGTAAAACTGGGGAAGGAAATCTGAACAAGATCAGTAGATTATATTAATGTCTGTTATCCTGGTTGTAGCAGAGTAGTATATAATTTTGCTAGATGTTACCATTCAAGGAAACTGTGTAAAGGTATACAGAATTTCTCTGTACTATATTCTTTTTTTTTTTTTTTTTTTTTTTTTTTTTATACGGAGTCTCCCGAGGACACCAGGCTGGAGTGCAGTGGCGCCATCTCAGCTCACTGCAACCTCCGCCTCCCGAGTCCAAGCGATTCTCCTGCCTCAGCCTCCCGAGTAGCTGGGACTACAGGCGTGCACCACCATGCCCAGCTAATTTTTGTATTTTTAGTAGAGACGGGTTTCACCATGTGGGCCAGGAGGGTCTCAATCTCTTGATCTCATGTTCTACCCACCTCAGCCTCACAAACTGATGGGATTACAGGCGTGAGCCACCTCATCCAGCCCAATCTGTATTATTTCTTACAAGTGAAGATGGATTACTATCTCAATACAATTTTTAATTAAAAAAAAAAAAGGCATTCTGTCTACCCTGCATCCCTCTGCAGCAACTTGTCTTGCTGTCCTCTGGGAGGCTCCTCTCAAGCAGTTCTACATGCAGATGGAGGAGGGGTCTCTATCCCCTCAAGCAGAAAAATATAAGCCTATAGAGTAGTTGTTCAGGTACTTCTGAGCCTTCTCTTCCTCGTCAACTTTACTCTCAGTCTCATAAGCCTGACACTGAATCATTCCTTAGAACATAAGGTCCTTCCCATAGCAAGGAAGGAGGATTAGCTGATGCACGAAGCAGGATTCTCTATTGCTTCCATCCTAAAGAGCAGACAATTGTTGCTAAGAAAAATTTGTATGTTGATTATGGGTGCCAAGTTAAGAAAGTATTGACTAAGCCTGGGTCTCAAGAAATAAAAAGCAAACACACGTACAAGACCCCAAAACAGCTATCAGATAGATTTAATGAAGGCTGAATGATTTTTGCTGGACACCAACAGTTGCTTTCCTTTCATCATGAAAGTATGGACATGACCCTAATTAATCAACTAGCTAATTATATTTGTCAATTCCAACCACTGTAGACCTGTGACATATATTATCTGTTTCTTCAGTTCCCCCTGGCAGTGGGTGCACAGAAGTGATGCATGGGGGGCACTATTTCCCGCCAAGGAGTTAACTAAACCTAGTTCAGTGCTATCTTGAACGCCCCAGGCTCTGTGACACTTGAAATTCTAATTAGTGCAGAAAAGGGCTAAGTTGAAACAGCTTGTACTCCCTCAAGGATACCCACTCTCAGGGCTGTACAACCTAATGAGGTCTGTGAAATTTAAGATCCAGAAGAGAAATCCCTGCCTGGAGCAACAGCTGTACCCAGGCTGACAAGACGATTTGGGGTTAAACGAGTCCTCCCAAGAGAAGACAGAGTACCCCCAAATGGTATGGGAGGGAAAACCTGCCTGAGTCTGGTCCAATAACTTGTCATGTGACCTAGAATTGGCCTAGACTAACTGACCTTCTGCTGTGGGTTGTGGAGATATCAAAGCAGGAGGGGTTCAAACATGAGAGAATTTATTACACGCAATGTGGTAGAGCAGGTGAGCAGGGAAAATCTCTGAAGGGCACATCCTCCTTGCCTCAGTAGGAAATGCTGGGGGCAAAGGAAGAGACCCAATGACTCCTTGAAGAGCCCCACAAAGGAAAAGAGGGGCTCCTTCCCTGGTACTCTGCCATAGGAGCAGGCTGAATGTTTGCTGAACACATTTGAAAAAGGAAGAGAGAAGATAATGGTCCTAATGAATGTGCAGGAGACAATAGCAGCTCCAGTGGGAGGATTATACGCTCATTATGGTTTAATATGATGATTGATCATCTCTGCCCGCCAGCATTATCCTAAGAATAGTGATGAAGGTCGGAGAGGCCCATGCCTGTCACAGCTCAAGCTCAAGTCACCAGCAGATAGAAAATATACTTGTACATTACTTCTTTTTCATTGTAAAATTCACACATGTGGCCCCACACCCTTTTTCCAAAAACTGTCCTCCATGCCTCCAGCCTGCCTCACTGCTCTACAATTTTTCAGCCCTGGATCATTCTTCTACAGATCTGTTCATCAGCTCTGGCTCCTGACCCTCTCCTTAGTGACCCCACCCCATTCCCACCCCTTGAGAAAGTGACCACAGCTTCCACTATAGCAAGGGATGAGGAAGGTCCGAAGGGCTCTTCAGTGGGTACTGGCAGCCACTCGGTTTAGGTGGAAGGCCCGGGACACCTCCCGATAGGCATTTCGAAGCAGGACGTAAGGGAAACAGGACTCCAGCATGTCCAGGGTAAGAAAAGATGACTCGTCCACCACCTGGAAGAGACAGGGCCAAGAGGTGAGAACCTTAGGTAGAGCATTTGTCTCTGATACGCTGCTCCTTTTTGCATAATTCCCAGGCCCTCTGAGGCCATGACAGTTACAAGTGAACAGGGTTCCAAATCACACCCCCCTCTTCCTCCCTCACCTGGTTTGGCTCCAATAAGGCAATGTGGCACCTTCAGCTCCATTATAATGGACGCTGACCCCCTAGTCAGGAATGTGAAGGGCACAGAAGCAGAAGGCAGGAGAGAACCTCTTCTCTAGTGGCAGTAAACCCCATTCTCTCCCATTCAGGATACTAAATCACATGTGGGTGGGCAGCACACAGATGCAGGTAAAGATGTATAAAAGTACTAATTAAAATACTTTGCAGCGTGAGAAACACACACCACTGCAGGCCAAGGAAGAGGGGCCTGGAATTCACAGGGGTCCTCTTGTGTTGGGCCTCAGTCTCCTCCCTCTCTCGGTACAGTGCTTGGGGAACAGTAAGGATGCTGCATAAAGAAGCAGGCATGATTAATTAGTTTAATTAGAAGCCTGCGTGCTGTGGTAATCCCAGCAGCCCCCACAGCCAAGCAGGAAGACAGATCAAGATGCCTGGATAAGAATGAGAGTGAGGGTGAGGGTGAAGAGGGGGAGGTGGGTGGACAGGGCATGTTCATGAAGAGCAGCATTAGCCTAGTGCTGGACTGGAGGGTCCCCATCCCTGAGGAAGGAGCAGGGTGTATTTCCTTCAGTGCTTTCCTTATCCAAGAGGTAATGAGACTAAAAAACACACTCTGGAGAGGTGTCCCATATCCTCTGGCAATTCACACAGATGGGTTCTCCACAATATATCTGGTACACCAAGTCCTGAAAATTCACTAAGGAAAGAGAATCTACCATATCTACTCTAACATGTCTGTCTGTGAAGTCCTTTCAAGTTTTAAAATGTGTAAGATCTTCCTATTCTCAAACACATGCACATGCAGCAGCTGCAAAAGAGCAGAAACTGCAGGCTGAAGGAAGGGAAATCTGCTGGCAAACTAGCCCTGATCACAGGCTAAATAACAAAAAATTCCTTGCTAGGCAAGACTTTCAAACCCTAAGCCAGGAAAGAGGAGAGCTGTCTTCTCCAAGATGCTACCTTCAGGTACAGGGAAATGATTAATGCCTTCAAGAGAATCCACTGGCCCAAGACTTTCTATTCTCCATGAAGCACAAGAAAATAACAGGGCTCCCAAGTGGCAGAAGTTTACGGGAGTGAAAACAGCCCTAGAGTGATGGCCAAGAAACTTGGGTTCTCATCTCAAATCTCCATATATTTATGGGAGACCTTGATTTCCCTCCCTATTCCTCAGTTTCCTCATCTATGACTTGTAAGTACTGGACTAGTTGCCAGGATCTGGTCTGCTTCTGGCATCTAGGATTCCATGATTCTGTAAGAGCCATGTCTTTCCCCAGGAAACCTGTGCCAGGAACAGACTGGCAACACTGAGGGGTGGGCATGGCCCAGGCTTGACAGCCAAAACAGAAAGACCCCAGGGAAAAAGTGCTGGCCAGAATTTGAGGCTACATGAGTAGCCTCTTAACTCAGAACATGGCTCCTCTGCCTTCAGCCATTTCCAGGTTCTCTGTGGAAACATTTGCATTTAAATTGCTTTGCAGCAGCGAGTCCTTCTAGTTTCCCCCTCCAATAAAAAGTGCCTGACCCTAGCTCTGTTCCTGTCACTCTGTTGGCCTCACTGGAAGGCCACAAGGGGCAAACACTCTCCACATTTTGGGGTGTTGGAAGGGGTCTAAACAGAAGGAGGAAAGCCTGGGGCGGGGGTAATACAGAATTACCTCCAACCTGATGGGTGAAAACTACCTAAGGCAATGAAGACTTGCCAAAATCATCCAGAACCTAAAATGAACAGCAGAGAGCAGGAACTAACATTCGCTGGGTATCTACTACATGCTAGTCACTTTCACACCTAATAACTCATGAATTCTAACCACTCTGCTATAAGGATTAGTACCCACTTTTATGGATAAAGAGCCAAAGTCTCAGAAAGGTTCATTGCCTTGCCAAGGCCATGCTGCTGCCCTATGTACTGTGCCCCACATAGCCCACCACTGGCATCTGCCCTCCCTCTGCCCTCATCCATTTCCTCTGCCCTCTTGCCTCACGACACACATTCCATACAAATACATCCACCCCCAGGTCCATTCTCCTCTCTGTCATAACCCTCAACCAGCCCAGCCTAGGCCTCTTTCTAGCTGGCAAAACTAAGGCATAACTACCACTCAGTGCCTGTGTATTTCAAGAAGGAGACCTGGAGGGAGTCCCGGGAATCCCTGGCCCCGAACATTTCTGGGTCTGGGACAAGCATATAAATGGAGGTCCAAATACCATATGAGTAATGAAATCAAGCTAACAAACTAGTATATTCTATCTTTCAATCTTCACAATGTACCTTCGTAGTGTTATGGAAGCCCAGGTTTGAATTAAAAATTTCTGGAATCCTCCAAGTTCTGCACCAGAACAGGGTAAAGGGAAGAAACAAGCTTCCAGGCCAGTCCCCCTTTTCCTCCCACCCTCAGTTACAGGGATTCTGTGTGTACACGTAGACTTCCCTATCTGCATATCTAGACTCCAGCCATATGTTCCCTGGGCACTAGAAGTATGTCCACCAGTAGCGTGTCCACCTCAGTAGGAAGAAGTTTAACACAGGCCTTACAAGTGGGCTGAAGCTGCTTAGCAAATTATTCTGGGGCCCCAGATATCTCTGGTGTGGGCCTCAGGGTAGAGCACAGGCTCTCCCCATTCCCATTGTCCAGAGGAGGGCCCCGGAACACAACTAGAGGAAGGCCCAAGGAGGGCCTTTTAAGCTCTAGACCCAGGGCAGGAGCCCTTCCTGTCCATATCTAAGTGCATTACTAACCTGGAAAATCAGAGCAAAAGAGTGAGTAAGACTGTGGAAGAGGGAAACAGGGTCATGAGGAAAAAAAACTTTTAAAGTTAACTGAGTCAGAGTTCCCAAAACTTTCTGCCAGAGTAGAGAGAAGCCCGCAGCTTGGGAAGCAAGGAGACGAGGCAGCAGGAGTTGCCCGATTCATGGCCCACCAGGCTCCCTGCCTTACAGCTTTTTAGCTAAAACCCTTTCCTTCCTCTGAGCCCCCACTCCTCAACTTCTGAGTTCAGCTCTGTGTTATCCAGCACTCTTTTCATAGGACTCTTAAAGACAAGAAATACAATGGTAGGAAATTGTCAAGTGAAACCAAACATGTACTGGACAGATAATTACCAATAAGGGGCACAGCTGCCCAACCAGGTCAGCCTCGGAACATTGCAGGACATGGGCCCAGCCAGCTTAGGGGTCAGGAAGGCCCTGCCTTGCAGAAGTCCTCGAAGACTCTACTCTGGGATTATAGACAAGTTTAGAATGTTAACCAGATGTGAGGACTAGACCCAGAGGGTTATACAGAATTAAGTCCTTAGTTAATGCTTTTGGGTGAGGACAATGGCAAGGATGCAAAGACCCTAAAGAGGAGTCTCCCTCTGGCCCTTCTGCTCCCTGTTCTCAGACCAACTTAAACAAGATACATACCAAGCGCATGAGCAGAGAAATGGATTCTCGATTTCTGGTTTTAAGCTTGTCAGTCTCCTGGCCCAGCTGCAAGAGGCTGACAGAGGCCACCTGTAAGGGAAGAATTTGTAAAGCAGATTTTTATAGAGGTCAGAATAAGACAGCCTCAGGCTGCAGGAAGTTAAGAAAAGATCAAGGAGGAGAGTTAAGAAGTGCTAGAACGTTCCTGAAGACTCAGGGTGGAAAGCGGCAAATCTCCTACGTGTCAGAGAAACACGTTGCCTGTAAGCCAGCCTGGATCTCATTGAGCTCTCAGTGCAGACAACAGGTTGCCAGGGAGTGCTAGGGGAGAGATTGCAAGGGGCAAGGAAACAACCTAGAGCAAAGGCAGGTGATGTATGCCAAGAGATTAACCTCTCTTCCTAGGCAGCCTCCAGACACCACTGTTTACAGCTGACTCCCCATCTGACTAGAGGCAGAGCTGGGCCTGTGATTCAGACACAGGGTTCTTGGTATTTTCCAGTCAACTCCCAAATGGCTGTCATCTCCATCACCCCCAATGCCCAGCAGATCAAAGAAGAAAAAATGATTCATTGTATTCCAGGCCCAGGTGACCTGCATTTAGCAAACAAAGAGAATAAAAGGGAAAGCAAGGGTGGGGAGATTCCCTTCTCACCCCTTCTTAGAGATCTGCTGTGAATCCTCTTTGCATTTAAGATGCTCAGAGCCAGGTCTATCTGGTTGGGTGCCTCAGCTTAAACAGAGAAACTCCAACCAAGCTTATGATCCCTGACATGTACTTCTCAGGACGAGGGTATAATTTCTGAGACAACAATGTGATCCGCTGTGTTTCCTCCGGAAAGGAGACAGATGAGGCCCTGGTTCTTATATCAGGACCATACTTTGCAAAGAAATAAGCTCTCAGTTACTGAGAAGGCTCAAGCAGGCGAAGGGGAATGAACCATGTATCAGAAGTATATGAACAAAATACCACCATGGAGGATTTAGAATGGAAAATTCTAGGGCCTATTCTATTTATTCTGAGTTTTCCCAGAGGCGAAACTAAGATCCACGGTGAGAGTTACAGGGAGTCAAATGTTGGCTAAAATTTTTGGCAATATTTTTCAAAGAAATTGGACATGACCTACAGTGGAATCTGCTCCCTACTTCTAAGTTCCAGTTCCTAGAAATCTAGACTATTGGTTCTAGTGAGATCACAAGACAAGCACTGTCAAGATTATCTGGGAACAGAAATGTACATATTCAGCCCCACCTTAATCTACTAAGTTAGAAATTCTCCAGGTGATTCTGATCTTTAAAGTTTGAGAAGTAGTCATTGACTAGTTGTCCACACAGTTAGAAAGGGCCTTAGAGATTATAAAACTCAGTGTCTCTACAACTTTAATGAGCATCTGATCTCCCAGAGGCCTTAAAAACAGAGGCCTAGACTCACCCTACAACATCCTAACCCAGTAGGTCTGATGTAAAGATCAGGAGTCGGTATTTTAACAAGCACCCCAGGATATTCTGATGCACACCAAGGTGCATGGATTCGGTTTAATCTGAATTCATGGATTCAGTTTAATCTCCCTGTTTTATATATGAGAAAACCGAGGCCCCAAGAGCTTGGCACTTCAGAGGTCACACGACTACTTAATGGCAGATCCAAAACTAGAACTCAGATTTTCTGACTCTTTGTCCAACGATCTTTCCAAATATTCAAGCAGAGGCTGAAACACCAGCTGTTAGGAAATTTAGAAGAAACTCTTGCCTTTCATGCAGTAGCTTCTCGCTCTTCACTGAATGAATTAGGTGAGCTCAAAAGTCTGTTCAATAATCATTGTCTACAGATTTAAGTCAAACCAATTCCAGCCCTTTGCAATCTTCCAATTTTTATAACCAAGACCCACTCACCACCAGAAATTCCTTGAGGTGAGTTTCAATGTTCTTGTTGTAGAGCGTGAAGAGGGCAGCAGACACCTGGATGATGGCTTTGGTCAAGCAATGAATATTGTTGTTGTAACCTAGGTTGTTATTGATATAGGTGGAGAGAAACGAAAGGAAATGACAAAGTAAGCCACTCCAGGATGACCAAACTGGTAAGTTTTCATGTTTTCAGGCTGAGCCACCAGTATTTGACACCAAAAGGATGAGTAAGCATTTTGGGATTAGAGGCAGGATATTCCTATGAAATCTTATTGAAACTGAATTTTATGCATAGTTCATTCTCAGGTGTGTGTTTGTGTATGTGTGTGGGTGTGGGTGTTTGGGTGTGTGTGTGTGTTCAGGGTAGGGGGTGTTTTCTTTTTTTTTTCCTTAGGTTCTTGCTCTGTCACCATGCTGGAGTGCAGTGGCACAATTATGGCTCACTGCAGCCTTGGCCTCTTGGGCTCAAGCCACCCTCCCACCTCAGCCTCCCAAGTAGCTGGGACTACAGGCCACTGTGCCTGGCTAGTTAATTTTTTGTAGAGACAGAGTTTCACCACATTGCCTAGGCTAGTCTTGAATTCACGGAAGTGATCTGCCCACCTCACCTTGGCCTCCCAAAGTGCTAGGATTACAGGCGTGAGCCACCATGCCCAGCCTTCAAGTGCTTTTTGAAATAGAACTTTATACCTGAGTCAGAAGTCTATATATTCCAGTGTCTCCTGTCTCTACCCCAAGACACTAACTTGAATAGCACTGGTCTCTCAAACCTACCCCTTACTTACCATCCTTCTCAATACTATAAAAGGAGGAAGGGTCAGTGGCAAGGAGTGGGAGGGAAACCGCCAGAAAGATCAAGAGCAGGCAGGCCACTTTATATTCCTCCTCAGGAGATGAAGTATCTGGTGAGAGGGAAAAAGGAAAAGAGGAAAAGTGAGTAAGTTCAGCAAACAGGAGTTATCTGTTACAGGGGTCCTACTTCACAGAATTGTGAGGATCACCTGAGAAAATATCTATGAAAACACTTTACAAATCCCTATGGGTGAGTTATTACTTAATTTTCCTGAAGAAACAGGACTAGCATCCACCTATAGTGAGGGGCCTGAGTCCTGGAGGCCTCCCTGGTGACTGGGCAGAACTTTCAGCCACAGGCTCTGCTGACACACAGTGCAACCCTAGGATGCCTGTCCGCTGCCTGATGGGGTGGAGAGGCAGGAAGAAGAGGAAAGATTCTCACCCACCACGACAGAAGAAGAGGGGTAAGTCTGGTCGTTCTGTAAGTCTGGCCATTCTGAAAGGACTTAATCCTAGCCCCTTGGTTCATTCTGTTTTGAGTGTGTACAAGTATGAATGTAATCAGAGGAACTGTGTAATGGAAAATATAAGAGTCAAGTGTGAGACGGTAAGAAAGAAACAGTGTCAAGGGGATTATGTGGAAGGAGAAAGCACAAAATCACTATGGGGAACTTGGGTGCTATACCACACAACTCACTGTTTTGTATTGTTCTTTCGTTGTTTCATTTGCATTAATCTTATTTTCCCAACCAGATTGTAAATGCCTGTGAGCACTTGCTGAGCACCAAATAGACTCTCACTTAGTGCTTTTTAGCTGATTGGCAGATCTACTAGTTGGAACCTGAGGATAAATCTACATTGCCTATGTAAGTATTTTCTGGAGGTTAGGGTCCTTCCTTCGCTCCCAGTTTATCTCCTCTGAATCCATAATCTTAAATAAAGGCTTCTTTGACATTGACATTCTTCCACCCAAAATAAGGCCCAAGCCCTCCTTTCCCAAATCTTGCTCCCTTTCCCCAATCTTACCAGCTTTTAGATTAGCAATGGCAGCCACCAAGGCTGGGTCAATGTCACAGCCCACCCCTGCAGCAGATGCCAGCTCAAAGATACTCAGGGTCACCTGGAGAGAAGAAAGCAACATTCTAGGGAGGATTCACAGGACACAGGGCTTGACAGAAGGAATTCAGAGCCAGGACTCCTGGATCACAGATTTGATTTTTTTTTAAGATATTTTTATAGAGAGAGAGAGAGAGAGAAAGAGACAGCCTCACTATTATGTCCAGGCTGGTCTTAAACTCCCAGGCTCAAGAAATCCTCCTAACCTCAGCCTCCCAAAGTGCTAGGATTACAGGCATGAGCCACAGTGCTCAGCTAATCACAGATTTTAAACTTCTGGTTTATTATCATCTTTTCTACATATTCCCTTCATAGCTCCCCCATCCTACAGGGGAAAAAACCCTTTAGGACACTCCATCATATAAATTTACTTTTTCAGCTTCATTTTCCTAAATACTTCCTTCTTTCAGTGCTGCCAGGATAATGTATTCACTGTCCCCGTACTACAACTTCCTCTCCTATACTCTAGTTCAGGTCCTTCCCTCTTTTGAGGGTCCTTTTCTCTTTTTTATTTATATCTCTGTCACACCCATCCCTTAGATCTCATCTTCTCTGTGAAGCCCTACCTGATTACTTCAGCCCAAACCCAGCCTTCCCTCCTCACGTTGGTACCGCTGACAGCATTGATCACACACAGCATCTGGTGTTAGTTATCTTTTTAGACAGAATGCGAGACTCATCTCCTTATCTCACCAAATGGATAGCTTTTTAAAACCTCATGGCATAGTGAAGGGAGAAAAAAGCTTTAAAGTAAGACAGATCTGGGTTCAAGTCCTAGCAACACCACTTTTTAAGTGTGTGACCTTGGCTAAAAGTTACTTAACCTCTTTGATCCCTCATTTTCCCATCTATAAAACTGGCATAATAGCATTTACCTCATATAGATGTTGTGAAGATTAAATTAGACTACACATGTGATCAACCCTAGTGACTAATAGAGAAAATGTGATGCCTTTCCATCCTCTCCCTTTATCTTAAAGCCAGGAGTTTTGCATTTCTCTTCATTGCCTCTAGTGTTTAACATAATGCTGAACACATAGAAGGCATTCAATAAATATTGATTGATTGATACCCGAATCTGTCATCGTACCTACAATCAGGTTCCTAGGACATAGCCCTAAGCCCCCACTCTCATACTAAGTACCTAGACCCCATTTTAGATTAAAAAAAAAAAAAAAGAAAGTTTTTTGAAAGAACAAGGATAATTGTTATAATACTGGACAACTAAGTATCTTATGCAAGTAATCCCACAGATTGGCCAGAGCGATGGCTCACACCTGAATCCCAGCATTTTGGAAGGCCGAGGTGGGCGGATCACTTGAGGCCAGGAGTTTGAGACAAGCCTGGTGAACATGGTGAAACCCCATCTTAACAAAAATTAGCCAAGTGTGGTGGCATGCACCTATAGTTCCAGCTACTCAGGAGGCTGATGCATGAGAATTGCCTGAACCCAGGAGACAGAGGTTGCAGTGAGCTGAGATCACACCATTGCACTCCAGCCTGGGTGACATAGTGAGACTCTGTCTCAAGAAAAAAAAAAAAATCCCACAGATATAACAACATACACACACTTTGTCTATAGTACTGACACAGAAACCAAATCTTTGCCACTTTCTGCTCTGTCCTTATTTAAGTCCCCTACTACCTAAATGACCCTGTTTGTGGAACCATCACCTAGGAGATAGGAACCTGGTTCATGAGGTTTTCTGGAGGAAGAAAGGGAGGGCTGAATGGATTTTATTTTTTCTTCTTCTAATATTCTAGCTCCTGTGAGGCAGTAACAGCATCTCTGATGGGCAGGCCATCCTCCCTCTCTGCCCCTACCTGCTTATTTTCACAGACAGGCAGAGCCTAAAGATTGGAGCTACCCAGAATATATCAGCTAGACAAGCTCCTGACAGCCTAGAGCATTTGGACCAACAACAGCAGCTGCCAGAAACCCAGGCTCAGCTTGAAATCAAAGATTTTTCGAGACGGGCAGCTATCCCAGTGAAACACTGCCCCCTCATTGTCCCCACAGTCACTTGACCCTCATGATTTTAGGCAGATAGAGGGGGTAGTTTCACAACTCTTTTGATCTCAAAGTAAGGAAGTTTTTCTTAATATATAACTTGAATTCTTCCTGCTAACCAGTTTCCTCTTATCACAGACCACTCTCCATTAAAAGAATCAATTATAAGAGAAGGTGCCTGCCCTATGCATTTGAAGGATCTATTCCTAGGCTTTAGCTGTATTTTCTTCATAGCATACTTCTTAGTTCCAAATGATTCAAAAGACAAGATGACTCAAAGGTGGGAGATGGGTGGAAAATGGCTTAACTTATATTGTCTGCAGAAGCCCTTCTTCCTCTCTCCATCTCCTGTAGTAAATGGGGGTCTGAGACATAGAGGAACCAGAAAGCTTAAGGATAGAAGGAAGAAAAGGCTAAGAAAAGACAAGACTGAGGGCAGGCAGTTGGGTGGGAATCAAAGGAACAAATCTTCCTACAGTACCTAACCTCAAGACTAAAGAGTGGACTTGTTTGCACCTAGTTTATCTAATGTGCACGGGGCTCTTGTCAGGCGAAGACCTACAGATGCTATCCCAGGTCTTAACCCTCCTCCTCCAGTAACGTCTCCCCAACCCCACAGTGCCTCCAAGCCTCCCGCTTCTCTCCATCCCCCCACATCTCACCAGCTCTGCTCTTTCTCTCCGAGAATATTCATCTGACCAGTTTTCCTATTCAAACCCTCGCCCTTATCCCTATGGTATTCTTCAGAACCTGCTCTCCCTTACAAGATCCTAGCTACCTCATTTTCAACAACAAAAGTCTCCTAATTAGATTCTACTTTGCACTCCCCCATACCTTGATGTCTGTGTCTGGAGTGACAAACTCCTTCAAGCACTCAATGGGACCCATAAGAAATGGGCAGTGGGAGGAGAAAACCTGCAGGAAAGAGAAGATAAATGAGTCCCCAAGACTATGACCAGTGCCTTCAAAAATAGGTGGAAATAAAAGGGAGAATCACTCAACGTAGATAGATCTGAACCTAGCCAGCTTTCCAAGCTATCCCTCTCCTTATACCTCTAGGTTTCCTAAGCCCATTTATTCCTAGGGTCCTTCTAGGATCTCTGCCAAATTACGCTCCCTCTTCTCAATGCCCACCAACCCCTTCCACAACTTCTCATACAAACCCAGAGTCACAGGTATCTGTGACAGGCCCCTCCCCACCAACTTACCTCCCGAAGTCCCTCTTGGGCCATGGCCCTAAAACTGAGGATAACCCCAATGATGGTCATGCGCTTTAGCACATTTTCAGCCCCTGAGGAGAAAGAAGGGTGTTAGAAAAAAGAATTTAGGAGATGAATGATGGTTTTGATTCTAAAGACCCAGCCTAGCCCCCAGACTCCTGAAAATCCCCGTCATCTGCAATGTGATTCCACAGTTCCTTCCCACTGCAGGGGAAGAGGATGCTTACCTGTCAGCTGGGGCAGCAGAGAAGCCATCAACTCTGGCTTGCTAAAGTTGGATCTGATCTGAACAAGTATGTCCATGTTTTCCACCACCAGTTTCTGCAGCCCAGGAACACAGAGACATTAGGCAGGAAAAGAAGAGACCAATGTTACGTCTTCCCCCCAAGTCTTCCATACCCACCCTCTTCCCCTGAGGCGGGACCTTTTTCCCAGGGGCTTGTTGCCACAGTACCTTCAGCTCCACAATTTGAGAGGTCACATGCCACATCAGGTTTTCACTCAGGAATTTCATGCCATAGGGGCCCAGGAGTTCGGCCAAGGCCCGCATCTCTGGAACAGAGTTACAGAAGCCCCACATGGGACTCAGAAGGCACTAGAGTATTCACACAACAGCTACAGGGTAATTTGAACATTTAAAATGTTTTCCAACAAGGAAAAAAAATGAGAAGTCAAGGAGCAAAAATGGCCTAAAATCCTACATTCAAGTGACAAGTCTGGCCAGCCCATGGGACATTTGCCCTCTCTCCACTGGTAATCACGCCAAGACTTACCACAAATGATAACCAATTACCTCACTTTCCTATAAGATCTACACTTCCCATATTCCTTTACATGGTACTTGGGTTTTATTCTTACTCTACTAGCTACACTAATTTTATCAGATGTAAGACCTTAAGTCATCGAACCTCTCTGAGCCTGAGTTTACTTCTCTGTAAAATGAAGACATGAATATCTGCCATGAACACTCACAGAACTGATGTGACAGCAAATAAGATACATTATAAAAACTTTGGAAAATTATAAAGATATACATGGATAAGGGACTATTATGATGATGTTATGAGCCCTCTGAAGTATGTGTCATAAGAACGGTCATCATAGTTTTACAGACAAGGGGGTTAAGTGCTTGTCCAAGCCGCTTAATCACATCAGGGGCTGGTACTGGAAGCCTAGCGAAATATCTAACTGCCCCTTACCTCATCTCAGCAGATACAACTAGTTCCTCATCTAAGGTCTGACTTTTTTTTGCATGTTTTTCCCTTTACTTCCCTTACTTAGTGTCTCACTGTCCACATTTTCCTCCCCTTGAGTTACCTTTCCTTTTTTCATAATCAACACACATCCCCCAGAGTCTCAGTTCCTTATTCCTCTAGATCCTTCTTTTTGCTGGTCAGTCCCAATGCTTTATCCCTTGCCACCCAGCCTGCTCTAGCCCTTTGTGAATTAAATAAAACCTGCCTGGGGAAATTCCATCTTGTAAACACTAGTGACAACTCTAGACAGGAAGAAGCCCTAGCTATGATCTCTGGCTATGGGTCATCCCAGCAGGGAAAACCATGAAAGACCAGAAGTAACAACAACAAGACACCAGTAAATAAAGGCAAGGTTAATACTGCTAATAAGAGTTCAGAGAGAAAAGGAAGTCAAGGCTCCACACTCAAGTCTTTGAAGGCAGGACCAGTGATCTCCACCTCCATCAATGACAGCGGAAGTGGAACTGGTCACAGCCACGGACACAGAGCCTTGCCCACAGTAGGCATTAAACATTTTTAGAGTCAACCTGTTTTTTGTTTTGTTTTGTTTTTTGTTTTTGACTTTTTGAGTCAGAGTCTCGCTCTGTCGCCAGGCTGCAGTGCAATGGCGCAATCTCGGCTCACTGCAACCTCTGCCTCCTGGGTTCAAGCAATTCTCCTGCCTCAGCCTCCCAAGTAGCTGGGACTACAGGCGCATGCCACCACGCCCTGCTAATTTTTTGTATTTTTGGTAGAGACGGTGTTTCACCATGTTGGCCAGGATGGTCTCGATCCTCTGACCCCGTGATCCACCCGCCTCAGCCTCCCAAAGTGCTGGGATTACATGCGTGAGCCACCGCGCCCGGCCTGAGTCAACCTGTTTTAATAGAAAGAACTGAGCTGAGAGCTATGAAAGTATTTCCTGACCTATCAACTTGGATAATGCCACAATGGCTGACAGAGAGGAAGAGGAGCCGAATCACCCTCTCTGGAGCTGACGGACAGGAGAAACACTGATCTACCAGTTTGGATCTGCCAAAGCTCCTTACTCCAGTCTTCTCTACCCCCAGCTGGCAACCCTAGGGCATCCTTCTCTTTCCATCTATCTATTTTTGTAGTAGCATTGCCCCATCACTATGGCAACCCAGGGAAATTGGGGTGGGGGTGGTAGAAGGGGAATCAGCATCACCTCCTGCTGCTTGTCATTTGTCAGCAAGACCTAAAGCTGATTTTAGAGGCTGCCTACAGTTTGTGGGTAGAGTTGATGGGAAGGGGACATCTGAAACCTGCAGCAGGTAAAGCGTAGGGTCAGCTTGCTGATGGAGGCGGGATGATGCTAAGGAGGCAGAACTGGAAAACAGAACTGTGTACTTTGGCTTCCTTAGCACCCCCAAAGAAAAAGACTGGAGAAGACAGGGTCACTGGAACATCTTCTACCTGTCCCAAATACTATGCAGCATCCCTGATTTATATGGAGGTAAGGGGAAGGAGAAAGATGTAGGATCGTTCATGAATTCGTTGGTAAAAACAAATCTATTAAAAAGGATCTGTATGGTTTCAAACCCTCTTTTGAAAGGGAACGGTTTCCCAACTCATTCACTACACATTCCCTACCTGCCTCCCCCTTCTAGACGCTGGAAGGCAGCACTGAACAGTGCTTGAGCCCCCAGGTCCTGGAGTTTGACTGCCTGGAGTTGAACTCCCACCTCCTACCATTTATGAATGTGTGGCCTTAGGCAAGTTCCTTAGACTCTCTGTGTCCCAGTGTCCTCATCTGAAAAATGGGAACGAGTGTATCTACCATACCTCAAGGCCGTTGTGAGGATTACGTGAGTAATATGTATAAACACTTAGAACTTAGCCCACAATCAATGCCATGTATCATCTCATCATCGTTATTACTAAACATCAGCAATCCAAACACTGGCTAAGACTCTAAAATGTATCCCTAAAGAAGAAGCCATGACAGCTGACCACTGTTTAATAATTCCAAACAGGAGAATGTCCTCCTTACACTTTATCCCTTACCCTTTACTATTAGGTTGGTGCAAAAGTAATTCCGGTTTTTGCAATTACTTTTCATTGCAAAACCTGCAGTTACTTTTGCACCAACCTAAATATATGTCCTAGTTTTTCATTCTCTGTGCATTGAAGGAAGGGCTCAGCTCCTTGACAAGAAGACCAGGCCCTGGGCTCACCAGATATGTCAGAGAACTCCTCTGCACTGAAGTGCTGCTCCCCTTCTCTGGGCAGGCTGACGAAGGCCTGCATGGCTGGGGAGAGGATGATGGTCCCACTGCTTGCCTGCCTAAGCAGACTTTCCAGGTACCTACAGGGTTGACCAAGAAAGCAGAGATTAGAGTCCAATCCTTTCTCCCTCCCACCACCCCCTACTACTACCGCTGAGCTCAGAAAGAAAAACTCTGCAAAAGACTGGGGTAGGCAGAAGAAGCTCAAAGAAGACAGTACCGCGTTCTAATTAATGCCCCAAGATGTTGGATCAAAAGCAACTGACAGAACTGTAATTTCACGTCGCCTCTAACCTGCAGGGTATTTTGCTACACTGTCAAGTGCAATAGCACGCACTCCCCTCCCTCAGCCACTGCTCTTTTCCAACAGTTGTATTCCCTCACCCTTACCCTCCGGCAGGTAAGACAGGCTCAACCTGGCAAGAAAAAAAATTAACTACCTAATTAGGCTCCTTTGAAATATACTCTCAAACCTCCTGGGCAAAGAGATACCCTGTGAACACAGGTCATCAGTCTCCAAATATTTCCTCCTGACCTCTGGGCAAACTTAAAGGAGCTGGGCTCTAGCCAATGTGGGTAGAGGAGAGCTTGACCAACCCACCTCTCCCAGGCACTTGCTCTGGATCTGTAATCTAATAGACATTACAAGCTAACCATGAGTCAAATCCAGTCAAACTTTTTTTTTTTGAGATGGAGTCTCACTCTGTCACCCAGGCTGGAGTGCAGTGGTGTGATCTCAGCTCACTGCAACCTCTGCCTCCCAGGTTCAAGTGATTCTCCTGCCTCAGCCTCCCGAGTAGCTGGGATTACAGGCATGTGCCACAACACCCGGCTAATTTTTGTATTTTTAGTAAAGACAGGGTTTCACCATATTGACCAGGCTGGTCTTGAACTCCTGACCTTGTGATCTGCCCACCTCAGCCTCCCAAAGTGCTGGGATTATAGGTGTGAGCCACTGCTCCTGGCCTTTTCTTTTCCTTTGAATTTATGCTGAAATGACTTACAGGGGGAAAAGGGCTGAATTGCCTTCTCGAGCCTATGGAAAAATTCTTTGTCAAAATTTTGAAACAGATTTTTAAATAAAAAATAAGAATTTAGTAGGGCAGCAATCAGGTGGAGCTAAGTGGTGGCAGTTCCCTTTAGAGGGGTGTTCCCTTAAGAGGGGTGTTCCCTCTCCAACTCCTCAAAGTCTCTGTCTGCCCCACGTGGCGCATCCATTTACCTTTCCTGCCCAGCCCCAGTTGGCATTTGTGTTTGCAAACTTTGTTTCCCCCTGCTCTGGGGGGTTCTTCCTTGCAGACCGGCTCCTACTGAGCGGATTTTGGATTAAGAGCGCCACCCAGTGGCTTGGGGAGGTAGGACTCCAAATCCTTTCCATTCCTTAACATCTCAAAGGAAACAGTGCTGATTCCCACCTTCTTCAGTTTGGGGAAGAAGGCCCCCTTCTCTACTAAGAACAATAGTCACGTCTGGGGACGAGGAAATGTTCCAGAGAGATGGTAGTAGGCAGAATGGTTTTCAAAAGGAGAAGTGAGGGCAAAAAGATAAGAGAACTTTGGAATGAGAGAGATCATTTGAAATTGAAACAGTAAGAATCCAAAAAAGAAAGGTTAAGAATTGGCTGTTGGAGGAAAAAGGTGAAATAACTGCAGGGCAGGCCAAAGGATGTTCCAGTGAAAGTGAGAAGGAAACTTCGTGGTGGACAGCAGGGGATCTGGGTTTGTCCCAGGTTATTGCTCCATTCCTCAAGAAGTAGTAACCCTACATTTGGGGGTCTGTGACACTGGGAGCTAAAATGCTTGGGCCCTGAGGTCCTACTGTGTAAAGGGAAAAGTGCCAACACAAAGTCAGGCAGTGGGAAAACATAAGCAACACTGACCAGTTTGTGTAGAGAGTGGTGATTGTCTGTTCCCCACAGGAATCCAGTGGTTGTGTCTGCTGCAGGAGGGCGTTGCGGATGACTCTGGAAGCATCTGCACCCAAAAACTGGGCCAGTGACTGTATGAAACCAATGTATGCTTTCACTCCTGCCAACAGCTCAGAAGGGCGTACAATCTCCTGGGTCGTGGCATTGTAGCCAGCCAGCCACACAATGGCTCTAGGTGATAAAAAAATTAGAATTACAATCATAGTGATAAATATGGTAACAACTGTTGAGTGTATATTGTGTTCCAGGTGCTGTGCTAGGATTTTACTACACACATAATCTCATTTAAACCTCATAGCATCCTAATAAGCTAGGGACAGTTATTACCCTCATTTTTATAGATGAGGAAACTGAGACACAGAAACAATAAATCATTACTGAAGACCACAGTGAAGACACAGCTGGAAGTGGCAGTGCTGGGACTTGATTCCAGTAACATTTGATCCCTAATTACTAAGCTTTTCTTCCTCCTCTGGAGAAATTAGGTCAGGTAGTAGAAGACCTGGGCTCTCTAATTCCATCTAACTCTACCTGAGAGTTCACACCCTCTGCATTCTCGGTGCCAGTATTTATCTTTTCTCCTTGAAAAAAATTAGTTCCAACCACTGTCAGAAATGGAAAACCATGCTTAGAAATCCTTGCAAGTGGCCAGGCTCAGTGGCTCATGCTTGTGAACCCAGCACTTTGAGAGGCCGGGGTGGGCGGATCACAAGATTAGGAGTTCAAGACCAGCCTGGCCAATATGGTGAAACCCCGTCTCTACTAAAAATACAAAAATTAGCTGGGCGTGGTGGCAGGCACCTGTAGTCTGAGTTACTCAGGAGGCTGAGGCAGGAGAATCGCTTGAACCCAGAGGTGGAGCTTGCAGTGATCTGAGAGCACGCCATTGCACGCCACTTCCTTCTTTCTTTCCGAAGTCTCACTCTGTCACCCATTCAGCCTGGGTGACAGAGTGAGACTTCGGAAAGAAAGAAGGAAAGAGAAAGAAAGAGAGAGAGAGAGAGAGAGAAAAGGAAGGAAGGAAGGAAGGAAGGAAGGAAGGAAAGAAGGAAGAAAGGAAGGAAGGAATCCTTGGAAGTATAGTATAATCCCGAGTAACCACAGCATGCCAGGGCTGAATGGAGATTGTACACGGCTGGCATGCAGTTATAGCCAACTTTAGAGAGGGTAGAATATCCACACTATATTATTGTAGGGGCACACCAGTAAGATCCCTCGCCAGTGGACCCCCAACTCCTTTCAAAATACCTTCCCCAAGTATCTGAGATTTCACAATTAGGATTAGTCCTCTGACTAAGGACTTTTTTCCTTGTTAAAATGTAAACCACAGAGGAAAGAGATATGCTTTGTCGGTTATTTGCACCTCAGTATGAATGAGCCGATCCCAGTCTTCCTAAAGCCACAGATGTTTGAGTTGTTCGTTTGTTTTGTTTTTGGCAAAATGCTTATGGCAGGGGAGAGGATGGGAAAGAGGGAGCCGGTCTGCTTCACAGATGAAAGGAAAAAGACTCTCAAGTACCACTTGAGGGAAAATAATACAGAAGGGACTGACTAACGGCAAGACTAATCTAATTTAGAGTTAACACTGTGGCCAAGCCTCTAGGCCAACTTTAGGTCTTTGGGAGCAATGATGTCAGTGAAGCAAGTATCAGAGATGATTCGGGTAAAACTTGAATATCACACTCATGCTGCTTCAGGGCCTGGAACCCACCAGCAGCGTCTGAAGGCTTGCACATGGGCCATTATCACACTGTCATTCTTCCTGACATCAGGTATGCAACTGAGACACTTTCTTCCATATAGTTCATGTATATGTAATGAAAACAAACTAATTTCACCCAAGCAAAAACCTAGTTGAAAAATAAATTTTCCTCTCCTATAATCAAAGCATGGACTCATAACTGGTTTCCCTGCTCTGTACTAGTCCCCGCTAAAGTAGCCAGAGTAAAATATTGAGTCAAGTCTTAATTGTTACACCTTTGCACAAAACCTACCAAGGTTCCCCATCTCCCATCTCACTCAAAATAAAAGCCAAAGTCTTTACAATGACATATAAGCACATACACAATCTGCCACTTTTCCGACCCCCCTAACCTCACATCCTCCCAGTCTCTCCCAGGCTCATAGGGCTATAGTCACACTGTCTTCCTCTGTGTCCCTTGAACCTAGAAGGCACGTCCAAACCTCAGAGCCTTTGCACTTGCTGTCTCCTCTGCCTAGAATGCTCGTTCCCCAACAGTCACATGCCTGGCTTTCTCAGTTTCCTCACCGGTTTACTCAAATGTTACTTTGTCAAGGAGGCCTTTCCTGGCCACGGTATCTAAAACTGCAGCACCCACTTCCGCCACCCCCCCCCCACCTCACTACCACAACTCAAACTTCCTGTCTCCCTTTCCTGCTTTATTTTTCTGCTGAGCCCTTATCACTATCAAATCTACTATGTATTCTACTTTCTTGTTTTGTTTATCTATCTTCCCCACTAGAAGTAAGCATGGAAGCAGAGGTTTTTATTTGTTTCGTATATTGCTGTATAAACAGTTTTTACAATACTCCTGACACACAGCAGGTGTTCAATAAACATTTGTTGAATGAATGAATAAGCTACATACTCCAAAACAAAACACAGAGGAGTTGAGGATTATTCATAATAATTCTCCCTCCCATTCGCCTACTTGCTGACTGTAATGCCGAAGTCCAATGTCAGGGGTGTGCCTCCTACTTTACAGGGCAATGGGGTGAGAGGCAAAGTGGAGGAAAGGGATGTATTTTTTTTTTTTTTTTTTGAGACAGAGTCTCGCTCTTTCACCAGGCTGGAGTGCAGCAGCGCAATCTCGGCTCACTGCAACCTCCGCCTCCTGGGTTCAAGCAATTCTCCTGCCTCAGCCTCCCAAGTAGCTGGGACCACAGGCACACGCCACCACGCCCAGCTAATTTTTTTAGTAGAGATGGGGTTTCACCATGTTGGCCAGGATGGTCTCAATCTCTTGACCTCGTGATCCGCCCACCTTGGCCTCCCAAAGTGCTGGGATTACAGGTGTGAGCCACCGCACCCAGCCAGGATGTATTTTATTAAAACCTAATATACGTCAGGAGCTTTGCACTCATTACTAATTCTCTACCAATTCTCAATTATGAGTGATTCTCAATTATCCATAAGTAAGGTAAATGCCATTATTCTTACTTTACAAGGAAGGAAACTGGCTCAAATAAGTTGAATGATCTGCTCCAACGTCTTAGCTAAGAACTAGGTTGTCAACACAGGTCTGCTCACTGCAAATGCCCTGCTCATTCTACTAAACCAGTGGTTTCAATTTTAGGTGTTCATCAAAACCACCTATAGAGGTTTGGGATTCCTTTTGTTTGCCTTTAACAGAGATGTTTGGGACCTATGCTAGACTGACTGCATCAGAATTTCCACTGTGGCATGACCACCAGGGCGAATGTAACCGGACCCAACTTTGAAAACTACCATACTACACACAGAGGTGTATGTTATGGTATGAGGACTACCATCCAAACAGAGGACAAGGAAAGAGTGATACCTGTTGAGTCTGGCCTCCAGGTGGCTGCTGAGGTACTCAGAAGGGAAGACAGTATGTCCAAACACAGAGAAACTGAATACGCGATTCATTGTCAGTGCCAATTCTGCCAAGTTTAGGTGTAGCTTGTCCATGCTAGAAAGTAAAATGAGCCTGGGTTACAGGTCTGGCACTGCCTGCTAACGTCTAGGAAGGATGTGTTGGGCCCATGACCCGTCTTCTCGGTATACTCAGCCTAGAAGAGTACATGCTGATGCAGACTTCAAAGGCAAAGTATAATTCGCATTTAAGTGCTTTTCCATACCCTCATTCCCCACCATGACTTGTGCTCTTGTTTTTTCTGTGTCACCCTCCCTCTTTCCTTTTCTGCCTTCTTTGATGCAATACCCAGTTGGCCATCGAGGGCCCACATAGATCCTCACTTGGTGACAATGCTGCGGTTCTTCCGGTGACTCTCAGCTCCTGGCTTGTCCCTCTCAGGCTCTCCTTTTCTGGGAGTCTGCCTCTGCTTCATGGTTTTCTTGTTCTTGGCCTTGCTAATTGTAGTGGCACAGTGCTTAGGTAGAAGCTTCAGAAACAAACACAGGTAAATGGAGAAATGAGATTTGTTGCTAAAACTGCATCTGATAGTCATAAAAAGGCTGTTGTACATTGTCTGTTATTTTATCTTTCTGCCTTCCTCTCTCTTTCCTTCCATGCATCTCTTTCTCTAATGAGGGCCTATTCAGAATGTGCTCACCTCTTTCAGTTTTCATAAATATCTCTGCATGTATAGGCTCAAAGTCTCAAGATAGCAGTGTCTTTCGGGGATCAGCGACTCACTCCCATGCCCACGTCCTGAGAGAGCCTTTCTTCATGGAAAAACTCAAGTACAAAGAATAAGATCTGAAAGTCCCATTCAATTGTGCTTTGCAGGGTCTTCCAAGATAGGAAAACAGTTACTTTTTTTCTAGATGGAACAATCATCTCACGTGCTACATCCTTTCCTATTCTATCTCATGAGACAATTACCCACACCACCACAGCCCTCCAAAGATTCGGAGTTCACAGTGTCGCCAGCACTGTCTTTCCATTTTTTTTTAAATATCATATTTCTTGCTAATTGGCTTAAACATCAACCCGGCATCCCAGTCAGCCCCCTCCTTCAAGGTAGCTGGAATTCTTTCCATTTACTCCAGAGCTACTGAGCATGAGCAGGCCATGTCTGGAAACTCCTCAGTTGAAATTATTCTGAGAGCAGCATAAGAGCCACACAAGAAGACCAGTTTTGTTACTTTATAGTCACACCTTCTTTTTTTAAATCCAAACTCTTGGCTGTTTCAAAGATATCAAGTCCACCTCGATGGAAAAAGATGTGTCAACCCTGAGATTATGCAAAAGATTATGCGTCTGTAGTAGATTCTGAAAGCAGTTCCAAAATATGTAATTCCATTTGTAATGGCAGTGACACTAATTATTTACTCAGAATGTTAACTTTAGAAAGCCACTACTCATTTAGTCACAAAAGTTCTAGTATGTGTGAAAATTATTCACATCATGTTTTAGTCATCCCTGAGACAGCACTGAGCAAATCTCTGTACCCGTGTTCTTGCATGTAGAAGTTACTCATATTGACTGATGATCTCTTCTTGGATTTCTCAGCCTTTTAGCTAAGAGGAAGCATACTGGGTGATGAATATACCTGCAATTGTACTCATTTGCATATCTTTCTTATGTTAATTATTTAAATTTCTTTTAAATATGGGTATATTCCTTTCTCTATTACACTGGGACATCACCCAAGGGCAGGAATTGTGTACCTTCCTTCTGGGTCCCAACCCAAAAACCCAGCACAGGGCTTTGTGCCCAGTAAGTAACAACTAATATAACAGGTAACATTTCTTAAGTGCTATATATCAAATATTAAATATACTCTATTTAATCCTTATGATACTTCTATGAAGAATATTTTTATCCCCATTGTATGTAATTTGCATATGAAAAATAAAAAGATTAAGTAATAATGTAACTGTGCATCTGTAAACACACATACACACACACACACACACACACACACACACACACACACACACTCCCCTTTACCAAGCCTGACTCAGACCCAGGAAAGGTGGGTAGTCTGGGAAACCCAAAAGACTCCAGGGCAACAGCAAAACAAGTTTCTCATCTTCAAATTTTCTGAAATTTAGGTTGAACTAATTATGCTGAGGTGCTAGGAGTCACTCAAGGGAGGAGAGGGGAAAAATAAGAAGAAGGCTAGAAAGCAGCCTTGAGGATAAACACAGAAGACGTGCCCCAAAATGTCCAGATAGCCACAGATTAGGATACAGATAGATAGAAAGATGAGAGAAGACATGTGACCTGGGGGCCACTGTCCTTAGTATGTGTGCACAGGGCAAAGACAGGAGAAGTAAATTAGAAAGTTAACTCATCTCTCAGAACTCTTCAAGTGAGAGCACAGATTTTGTTGGAGTGCAGCTGTTCAAATAAGAGTATTTTTAGACACCTCTATCCAGTCCTAAGGGAGTAAAGACTGAAGGGACTATACTAAGAAAAGGATTCTGCCATAAACTCAAGTACACAAAGGCCCTAGCCCTACTTGCGAGAAGGCGCTACTGAGCTTGGCCTCTGAGAGGGAAATAAAGTTAGATAGAGGGGAAGGCACGGAGGGCTGGCAGAGGGGAGAGTGAAACAGAGAGGGCTGAGCCTACCTGCTCGCTTAGGTTTCGCTGCTCAGCACAGATCTCCAGGACGCAGTTGCTGGTCTGCTTGGCCAACTCTTCCAGAAAGGAGTTGCAGTAGTGAAGACCATGGTTCTTCAGGTGGGTGTACTATGGGAAAGAGGGACCAAAGAAGAGATCATCATCACCAGGACGGCCACTTCTTCCTCACAATGCTGCCCTCATCCCGTGCCTGAAGCTTACAGCAGATTCCTACCCATTCCTACAGAAGAAGAAACTGAGGCCCAGAGAGAGGATACACTCTATATCAAGCTGAGATATTTAGGGACCCGTATCATACATTATGTTTATACCCTTTCTGGGACCAAAATCAATCCTTGGAATTGTGCTTTGGGTGACAAGGATGAGATGTGGCTAGAAAGATGATGGGGTCTGGAGTTCAGGATGCTTACCTCCTCTGGGCACATCTCATGAGTGCAGTGGACAAAGTGAGCACAAATCAGGGGGAAAGCAATGGCATAACGCAACATGGTAGGTTCCTCCAAGGTCATAGCAAACAACTTCTCAAAGATACGGAGATGAAAGCTACAGAGAAATGGGAAAGAAACTTTAAATTAGAGTTTAGTCCTTGTTAGTAAAGTGGTGAGTAAAAAAAAAAAGAAAGAAAAAGAAAAATAGAGTGTAAGCGCTGGTCCCTTAAGATAGAAGGGAACCCAAGAAACTTAACCCTTCCATGCTTTTATAAAGGACTCCAGGCAAATTTAATGATATTCTTCTTCCCTTTCCTTGCACAAAATTTACTATTCCTCCCTTAGAACCTTGGCGTGATTTGGGCCATTCTCCCTAATTTAGAAGTCCTTCAGCAGTGTTAATTCACATTCCTCCCAAAATTTAACACTCAGCCTCCAGAAAATCTTCTCAAATTAATCCCCTCAGACTGATCTTTCCTTAACCCATATCCTCGCAACTTCATGTACTTTTTACACCTTCTTACATCTGCAAGTATTAGGTTGATGTCTTTTTCACACACGGGTATTATATCTCCCCACCTATATTGCTTGCAGAAAGCAGAGACAACACACTGTGTTTTCACTTGTTTGTTTGATCCTTCAAAGGGTGGAGTTATGTACAACAGGGGTCACCCAAAAACGTCAAGTTGCTAAGGAAGACAAACTAATGCTCATTCTCCAAATTGTCCATTCCTACGATTGTCCATTTGTAGATTCTACAAAAAGAGTGTTTCCAACCTGCTGAATCCAAATAAAGGTTTAACTCTGTGAGATGAATCCACACATCATTACACATTTTCACAGATAGCTTGTTTCTAGTTTTTATGGGATATTCAGTGTTTTGCTATGGGCCTATTCTCTAGCCCTGTCAATTATTTTCACTTCTGTCCAGTAAAACGCAAAGTTTTTCACGTCTCTTTTAAATCACAATGTTCCTAGAGTTTAAAAAAAAAAATCTGAAGATGTTTCCAAAGAGAGGAGATTGAAACTAGACATATGGGTTAATTAACCTAGAGAAGAGAAGGCTGTATAAAATCCGAATAGTTTTCCATAAAAGAACAAACAGGAATACAGAACAAAAGGGAATCAACTTCAAATTCCTATCACTTAGGATTACTGGCAAAAAGCTGACACAAGTGAGCTGTGGAGTTTGAGCATCTTAAGGGGATCCCAAAGAAAATAACACTTTCCGATTGTCTAGGGGAATTACAGTCCTCCACAGAGGCCAGGCAAGAGAACAAGTGAATTGATAAAGAGCTCTAGTTCAGAGCTTGGTGGCTCTCGCCTATAATCCCAGCTACTCAAGAGGCTGAGATGGGAGGATTTCTTGAGGCCAGGAGTTCAAGACCAGCCTGGGCAACATAGTCAGACCTGCCTCTTAAAAAAAAAAAAAAAAATTCCTTGAAGTAAGTGGCATAATGGAGAAAAAACAGAAAACAATAAAACTTTTTAAAAAGAGCTCTGAACCAAGACGTACCAGAAAGTAGACAGATCAGAAGTTTCCACCAGCAGTTTTTCTACTGAGTCCAGCATTCGGGAGTGAAAGACAATGAGGTTCATCACCTTGGCTAAGTCAGGGTTTTCGTGCAGGTGCAGGGGGGCCTTAGCCACGCTAGTGTATGCCTGCAGTTGGAGTTGGGAAAAGGTGGAGAAAAACAAGATGAATGAAAAGGGCCCCCAGCCTTGGAATTACAGTTTGGCCTGGGTATGTTTTGCCCAATCAGCAGTTTTCAAAGTTGACTCCATAAAGCAAATTTAGGAGATAAAAAGAGAAGGGATTGTAGGGGAGGAAGAATCTGAGAATGGGAATCATTAACAGGAACAGATCACTACCTGTAGGCGGAACCAGTCCAGCCTCAATCCTGAGAATTCAAATTTCTCTCCATTATCAACTGCAAGACAAACAGAAGCAAGTATGAAAGGAAACCATAAACAGCACCCCAATATCCAACTGGTAGATCTTCTTCAAAGACATCTTGTCCTACTTCCTGGCTCAAAGATCAATATTTCCAGATAAAAGATGTTCATCCTCACATACACCCTGCCTCCAAACCTCTCTCAAGTTACCTTGTTTGAGATTCAGAGAGGAGAGGGTACTGACGAACGAGGACATGATGATGGACTCCTCCTCTGGACACACAGACAAGTTCTGAAAGAGGAGCTGCAGTTACCACCAAGTGGGTATAGGTTCCCCAGGACAAAAGCTAGGACCATGAGGCTGAGTCGGCATATGAAGGTGGAAAGAATTGCTAAGTGCCAAAAACAGAGAAAAAGCCAAGCAAGAGATGGAGGAAAGTTCCTGGGTTCCCTGCCATTCTAACACCCAGTTTCCCCTTATTTTTCTCTCCTATTTCTATGTAGTTTCAGTTAGTAGGAAAAATAAAAGACTGCCGAGATTGTTAGTCCTTTATTTTTCTTTTAACAAATATAAAGGGGCAGACTGGAGTTTCTGACACCCAACTTACAGAGCATGAGATTCAGCCAGAGTGGTTTCAATAGGAAAATCAGCAGGGATCACCCTGAAATTTCCAAAGTATAATCAATTAAACATCAGACCTGAATGATGTCACTGAGCACAAGAGCATCAAATCTTGCCAAGTACTGAAGGTGGTATTGCTGTATCACTTTGATGTGTCTTCGGACCAGAGACCTGATCTCCTCCAACAAGAAAAGTAGCTCTGCAATGCTCCTATAAAGTTGAGGATGAGAACAGAGATGAATGAGACTAGAAATATCAATTGAGACAAACACAGAACAGGGCAGAAATTGAGACCTCCTGAGGTTATTTGATCCCTCCCTGTCCCCAGTCCATCTAAGGACAAGGTTCTTAGCCATGTCAAGAACTAACGAGTCAGCGTAGTCCTCAGGTGTCTTTGTCTTGGTAACATTCTCTGTGTGGCGAACCAGCCAGGTGACCTCATCACGAATGAAGGACAGGGCCATGAAAGCAAAAAGAGCCTGTGGAGAGAACAGAGACTGCTAGAATTTTCAACTGTACAAACAGATCTCAAAGCACAGAGAAAACTAGCATGATAATATACGTATGGATGTCACCGTGTAGCCACCAGTGTCCAATAACAAACATTCAGACTCACCAAAACACCTCAGCTATATGACACAGAATCAGACAGGTACATGGTTGACACTGGCTCACAATTAGTACCCTTCTCTCCCTATCAGATTAAGTTCTAGAAATATTTACTGGGCATTTATGTGGTTTAAAAAAAAAAAAAAAAAACAAGTTCTGTCTCCAATTAGTTCACACTCAAATAGAGGAATAGACAAGTGTACAAGTAGCTATAACACAGGACATACTCTGTATAGTGCCAAAAAAAGAAATATAAAAAGTTTTGGGGTACTCCAAGAAGATTCAAGGGAATCAGCATATATACATACAAACGGATCACAAAAGACTCAGAAAGGCAAAATCTCATGAATGCCATGTGGCTACCAGTCTCTTATCACCAGCCATCATCCCCCTCCCAACATCTCTTCTTCTTGCCTTGGGACCCAGTAGTCCCGGTTCATCAGCCAACACACTCTCCAGCTCCTTCACTGCCATCCGCAGAAACTGCCGCCGTTGACAGTGAAACTGGCCACTAAGGAAGAAAAGGGGAACATAACTATCACCTCTCCCACCCTTAAAAACACTCCACAGGCAGCACAGAAGAAAGCTATATTTAGGAAGGGGTATCAGGCAGAAGGAAGGTTAAACGCTCAAGCTAGACTTAGTTTAAAAAGAAAAAAGGGCCAGAAGTGGTGGCTAATGCCTGCAATCCCAGCACTTTGGGAGGCTGAGGCGGGCAGATCATATGAGGTCTGGAGTTCAAGACCACCCTGGCCAACATAGCAAAACCCCGTCTCTACTAAAAATAGAAAAATTAGCCAAGCATGGTGGCAGGTGCCTGTAATCCCAACTACTTGGAAGGCTGAAGCATGAGAATCACTTGAACCTGAGAGGTAGAGGTTGTAGTGAGCCAAGATCGCACCACTGTGTTCCAGCCTGGGCAACAGAGCGAGGAAAGAGTGAGAGAGAGAGAGAGAAAGAAAAAAGGAAAGAGAGAGAAAGAGAGAAAGGGAGAGAGGAAGGAAAGAAGGGAGGAAGGAAGGAAGGAAGGAAGGAAGGAAGGAAGGAAGGAGGGAGGGAGGGAGGGAGGGAGGGAGGGAGGGAGGGAGGGAGGGAGGAAGGTAAGGAAAGGAAAAATAAATAAAGGCAAGAAGCATTGATGGTGCAGATGAATGATGGGTTTAGG
>CAUYLG010062840.1:0-28544 GCA_963573385.1 Cacajao melanocephalus | reverse complement strand
AAAAGGACGTCTCTTTCTTTGGATACAGAAATTAATCTCTTTCTCATTTCCCCTCTTGCCCTTCGCCCCCCCTCCCTTCCCCCCCCCTTTTACATCCCCCCCCCCCCCCCCCGCTTTTTTTTTTTTTTTTTTTTTTGAGAGGGAGTTTCACTCTTGTTGCCCAAGCTGTCAGTGCAGTGGCACAATCTCAGCTCACTACAACCTCTGCCTCCCAGGTTCAAGCGATTCTCTTGCCTCAATCTCCGAGTAGCTGGGATTACAAGCGCCCGCCACCATGCCCAACTTTTTGTATTTTGAGTAGAGACAGGGTTTCACCATGTTGGCCAGGCTGGTCTTTTTTTTTTTTTTTTTTTTTTTTGATACGGAGTCTTGCTCTTGTTGCCCAGGCTGGAGTGCAATGGCGCGGCTTGGCTCACTGCAACCTCTGCCTCCCAGGTACAAGTGATTCTCCTGCCTCAGCCTCCTGAGTAGCTGGGATTACAGGCGTGTGCCACCACAGCTGGCCAATTTTTGTATTTTTTTTTTTTTAATGCTACTGGCAGGATCAACCAGGTAAATTTTTGTATTTTTAGTAGAAATGAGCTTTCTCCATGTTGGTCAGGTTGGTCTCAAACTCTTGACCTCAGGTGATTCCTCCCCCCCCCCCCACCTCAGCATCCTAAAGTGCTGGGATTACAGGTATGAGCCACTGCGCCTGGCTGCCTTCTCTTTTTTCTTTCCCTTCCTTTTTTTCTTCCCTTTTCCTTTCCTTTCTTTTCCTTTCCTTTTCCTTTTCCCTTTCCTTTCCTTCCTTTTCCTTTTCCTTTCCTTCCTTTTCCTTTCCTTTCCTTTCTTTTCCTTTTCCCTTTTCTTTCCTTTCCTTTTTCCTCTTCTCTTCCCCTCTCCTCTTTCCCCCTCCCCTCCCCTCCCCTCTCCTCTCCTTTTTCTCTTTTTCTCTTTCCTTTTTTTTTTTTTTTTGAGATGGAGTCTCCCTCTGTCACCCAGACTGGAGTGCAATGGCATGATCTTGGCTCACTGCAGCCTCCACCCCACCCCCAGGTTCAAGCACTTCTCCTGCTTCAGCCTCCCAAGTAGTAGGGATTACAGGCACCCACCACCACACCTAGCTAATTTTTGTATTTTTAGTAGAGACAGGGTTTTGCTACGTTGGTCAGGCTGGTCTTGAACTCCTGACCTCAGGTGATCCTCCTCCTTTGGCCTCCCAATGTGCTGGGATTACAGGTGTGAGCCACTGTGCCTGGCCTATTTTTATTTTTTATTATTTTTTTGAGATGAAGTCTTAACTGTCACTGAGGCTGGAGTGCATTGGCGCAATCTTGGCCCACTGCAACCTCTACCTCCTGGATTCAAGCGTTTCTCGTGCCTCAACTTCCCAAGTAGTTGGGATTACAGGTGCATGCCACCACGTCCAGCTAATTTTTATCTTTTTAGGAGAGATGGGGTATTCGCTATGTTGGCCAGGCTGGTCTTGAATTCCTGACCTTAGGTGATCGCAACCTTGGCCTCCCAAAGTGCTGGGAGTATAGGCATGAGCCACTGTGCCTGGCAGCAAGTTTTATTAAAGAAAAATTTTGCATGGTTTACTTTTAGCCAGCCTGTTCTGGCTTGCTTTTAATGATATCAGAATCACCTGGCTTAATGATAGCCAGTGTGCAAACTCTGTAGTATTTTCTGCATGCTTTACAGTTATTGCCACTGTAGTGATGGATGCCAGTTTTGGCCAACATGGTGTGTTTAGTACTCTATTTTGGATTTCCTTAAAGAATGGCAGTTGTTGGTGAGAATGACCAATTTCACTTTAAATAAGTTGGAGCTTAGAGTTGATCAACTCCAGCCGCTTTTTCATCTTCTTTGCGGTTACCAACTTTCTTCCTTAGGTTCAGGATGGCCCCCAATCAAGAGCAGCTGCCAGGATGGCTGAGAAGGAAGAAAGCCTGTTTCTTGTTATCTTTTTTTTTTTTTTTTGAGACCAAGTCTTGTTCTGTCGCCCAGGCTGGAGTGGTGCAGTGGTGCGATCTCGGCTCACTGCAACCTCTGCCTCCTGGGTTCAAGTAATTCTCTTGGCTCAGCCTCCTGAGTAGCTGGGACAACAGGCATGTGCCACCACGTCTGGCTAGTTTTTGTATTTTTAGTAGAGACAGGGTTTCACCGTGTTGGCCACCGTGGTTTCTACCTCCTGTCCTTAAGTGATCCACCCGCCTTGGCCTCCCAGAGTACTGGGATTACAGGTATGAACCACCACACCTGGCCTGCTATAATTTTTTATGCTTATTTGCAGTACTTGAATCAGTAGAAGTCTTTATGGCCTCTGTGGTCTTTAAGGAAGTTATCTTACTTCCTGTAAACCCATAATCAGTTAACACATTAAGGAATATGCTTTGACTGTGTACAGTGGCACACATCTCAGCCCCAGCCACTGGGGCAACATAGCAAGACCTTGTCTCTTTAAAAAAAAAAAAAAATAGGAGTATTACTTTGAGAAAAACAAAACTCCCTAATTTAAATGCTGTCTCAGGACTGGAAGTGTTGTTCTCATTTCTTGTGTCTGTGTTAAGACTCAGTCCATATTCTGCTTTATAAAGTAGTGTACCTAGTTTTTACTTGAGCTAAAATTTTGATGAATACATTTTCCCAAATAGTGGTAGACACTTACTTCACTTGTCAATCAGTCATTAATTTGTAACTTCCAAGTGATTGAAAACTGACTTTTCTTGTTAGCACTAATTGCCTTTTTCCAGATAACTCACCAGTGCACATTAGCTTGGGTGTAATTCTCAATTTGTGTATCAGAGATTGGGAAAGCAAATGGTTTTCTTTGTATTAGATTGCCTGGTGTACTATTTCTATACATGTGGAGAGGAATCCTCATCTCCTAAGAATTGAGGTTTTCTTTTGACTAGTTGAGCTTTTTTTAACTTAATGAAGAAAAATTATAACTTTTTGACCATATGAATGGGGTTTTGCTCTTCTGTGATCTGATTTGTTGTTGTAATAGTAATTTTGAAGCATCATGATCTGATTATCTCCAAATAGAGTAGACCCACTCAAAGCAGACTGGACTGTAAGGAGGTAGGAGAGGACTAACAGCTAGATAAACAAACATTGACTTGCTTTATTGGACACCAGTGAATAAGTTTAAGTTAACCATTTAGCCATGTTTCCGTATCATGTTGGCTTTTTTAAAAATAGCTTTTTTTTTTTTCTTGGTCAAATGGTTAAAAAAAAAAGTGATTTTTCAGCCTTTGTAATAGTTCTAATACTGATCTACTTGCTGAGTCCAAGGATATACAGTCATGCCCCACATAATAGTAGTCCCTTAAGGTTATAACATCATACTTTTTTGCCTTACATTTTCTATGTTTAGATATGTTTAAACAAATACTTACCATTGTGTTATAATTGCCAATAGAGTAATAGACTGTATAGGTTTATAGCATAGGAGCAATAGGCTATACCATCTAGGTTTTTTAAAGTATACTTTACAGTGTTTACACAACAATGAAATTGCCTAATCATGCATTTTTCAGAATGTATCCCTGTTGTTAAGCAACACATAACTGTGTGTTAAAATGGGCACAAAGATTTAGCAAGTTATTTATAAAATTTGTAAAGGGCAAATATAAAGACTTTTTTTTAGCCAGTTTCTGGTATTATTGAGTTTTTGTTAAGTGTTTGATTCTGTGAAGTTTGTATTTCTTTTGTAGGAGTACCTTTAAGCATTCAGTTGCAATTAATTTGAACTCTGTTGCCTAAGCCTAGATAATCACCTGTTATGCTATTCTTTGTGATTTAATCCTCTCAGACATCATTTATCAAATTCTTTTTGTATCTAGATTGTACGTCTTTAGTCTTTTTTTTTTTTTTTGAGATGGGGTCTTGCTCTGTCGCCCAGGCTGGAGTGCAGTGGCGTGATCTTGGCTCACTGCAAATTCTGCCTCCTGGGTTCAAGCAATTCCCCTGCCTCAGACTCCTCTGAGTAGCTGGGAATACAGGCGTGCGCCACCATGCTCAGCTAATTTTTCTGTTTTTAGTAGAGACAGGGTTTCACCATGTTGGCCAGGCTGGTCTCAAACTCTTAACCTCAGGACATCACCTACCTCAGCCTCCCAAAGTGCTGAGATTACACGCGTGAGCTACCACGCCTGGCCCCTTTTTTAAAATTTAAATATTTTTTCTTTACCTGTCACTGACTTAAAGCTCATGTCCTTAGTCTTTCAGAAGTAGTTCTGGATGAAACTGTCTATGATTAGAAATCATGCATGCCTATCAAAGAGTTTATATGTTTTTACTTCCATTGTATTTGGCTAATGTTTTCTTTAATCTGGTGGGTAAAGTGGAGATTGGCAAGGCAAGCATGGTTACCCTGGAGAACTGGGTTCTTGGGTTTTTGCTGAGAAATGCTCAAGGCATCATGGTATAGTGGAAAGTGTATGGGCTCCTTTTTTTTTTTTTTAAAGTTTCACTGAATTAATTTCCATATCTAGAAAAAAGGAGAAAAGGGCTGGACACATTGGCTCACTCCTATAATCCCAGCACTTTGGGAGGGCAGGGCATGCGGATCAGTTCAGGCCAGGAGTTTGAGACCAGCCTGGACAACATGGTGAAACCCTGTCACTGCTAAAAATACAAAAATTAGCCTGGCATGGTGGTGGGCCTGTGTAATCCCAGCTACTTGGGAGGCTGAGGCGGGAGAATAGCTTGAACCTGGGAGGTGGAGGTTGCGGTGAGCGGAGATCGTGCCACTGCACTCCAGCCTGGTCAACAGAGTGTGAGACTTCATCTCAAAAAAATAAAGAAATAAGAAAAGATCCTACCTTCCTGGCTTGGTGCATTAAATGTACAGTGAATGTAGATGTTTTTCTTTAGATAACTTGGTATTCTTAAGGGCATCACAACTTGAGTAATATTTACCAAGAGGAAGTATTTTTAAATTTAGTTTTCACCTCACACAATTAAGTACTTCAGTTTTTGGTATGATTTAGCTGGAAAGAGTAGAGTTTCTGCTTGCTGTATAGTTCTTAATTTTCCAAGGCCCTGAAGATACCTGTTGGCTTGAGAGCATCTGTAGTACCTCTGGACTACTAATCAATTCAATATACAGAGGGAGGTAGAGTAAATGTAGAGTACTGCCTGAGCCTCTGCAATATTGGAAATTTAAACTAATGATAATTGCTACAGACAGCTTAATTGTATCTAAGCTTTTTATATTAAAAACTGATAAAAAAAATTGACCAATGCAGTCAGATGTATTCAGCAGACTTAAGTGGGCATGATCTTTGAATGGGTTGTTAAAAAATAGACAGTCAGCTGGGTGCCATGGCTCATACCTTAATCCCAGCACTTTGGGGGGCCGAGGTGGGCAGATCACCAGCTCAGGAGATCGAGACCATGCTGGCCAACATGGTGAAACCTCGTCTCTACTAAAAATACGAAAATCTGCCAGGCATAGTGGCACGAGCCTGTAGTCCCAGCTACTTGGGAGGCTGAGGCAGGAGAATTGCTTGAATCTGGGAGGTGGAGGTTGCAGTGAGCCGAGATTGCACCACTACACTCCAACCTGGCAACAGAGTGAGTGTCTCAAAAAAGAAAAAAAAAAAGACAATCCTACTTACCCTCATCAGCATGGAACCTAGTGAGCTTCAGTTTTAAATTCATAATTGGTCTCTTGTGGAAATGTGAATGAGAATAAATAATCTATTTTCCTTGCCACATTTATCATGTTTTCCTTTATATTGTAAAATGATAGCAGTGTCTAGATCTCGATACCTCTGATGGTTTCTTATTGTGACTGAGATAGTACAGTATCAACTACTTGAAGATCAGCTTGTGTTATAAATAAAGGGTTTTACTTCGTAGTTTGTAAATTGTTGAGTTTCTTATGCTAGTGGCCAGTACTACCTAGTTTCAGTTTAGCTCAGTGTTAGTTTTCTGAAAATTGAAGTTAATATTATATGGCTCAGGAAAACTTTTATTTACAAATTAATATTTTTGAGTAGGGTGATGATGATTTTTCTCTATATTCTTCAGAAACTTTAATATTTGAGAAAAACAAGGGCTTTATGAGAGACACTGATGGAGGAAGTAATTATGATGTGAGTTTCAGAGGTCCAAATGAGGCAAACATTTGGGATGACATATTGATAGGAGTTACCAGTTTAAAGTAAGAAAATCCCTCCCCCCTTGTTTTTCCTTGTTTATAACTAGTTCATCAGATAGACAAAGATCCTAGAGTAAAGGTCCTCAACCAGTAGAGCTCCAAGAAAACAATTGCCATTGCCTTTCTTCCTCTTTGGTTTGCTTAGATTTTTTCCCCACTGTTTTCTGACCCCCTATCAGTACTTCGGGGAAGTGAAAAGTCCTTATAAAATGATTGGAACCAGTTGCTCTAAAACAGAAAAAGGAAAGTTAATCAGAGACCATGCTCAGATATATCTAGCATCTGGATCTGTCTATAGAATGACATAGGGATGTGTGTGGTAAGTGGGATATGGTAGGTGAGAATGTGCTGGAGTGGAAAGAGTGTTCTAGCTGTGACACAGGAAAGTGGAATAATACTGCAATGATACTATGACTGGGCCTAAGCTATTAAAATTTTTTTCTAATTGCAGTAAAATATACATAACAAAGGCCTAGGCTGTTTTTAAAGAGTGTGCATGTACTGTCTTGACTGCTTTGCTGTGAAACCTTGCTATGATTTGTGTTAGGTGTGGATTCAACTGCCCTGAATGGTGTCAATTGATAGGGTTAAATCAGATGTCCTACCTTGTGGACAGCTTCAGGAAAAAACAAAATTAATGAATACACCTGCTGTCTTTTTAGTACCTGTTCCCTAGCACTAGCAATAGGGATAAAGAAAAGAAGTTTGGTGGGCAGTATGTTTTCATTTTATTGTAATTTGGAGTGTGCTTTGGTATTGATGCTGTGATTTTCTATCTTGGATGTTGGCTTTGGAAACTAAATAGTTAAAGCATCATGATTTGAGAGGAAACTAGCTCTCATTCATGAAGGCAAAGTTTGGCACTAGGCCACAATAATGGGGGGATAGTTAGGGTGGGGAGACTAGCAGACTTTTTTGTACCACAAATGACTTTTAAAAATTAAGAGATAATTCCATGTCCTGAGGTTATAAACCGGCTACAACTGGTTTTTCTCTCCCTCCCTCCTGCCCCCGCTAGGCATCATGGGTAAAAGTAAGCATCCCCTGTTTCTTTTGTTTAATATAACAGTACGCCATGTGATTGGCAGGGCAGTGCCCACTCGGAGACTGGGTTTGTGCAGGTCTCTCAAGGGGGCTGGCACGCATGGGGCCACCTCTGTGCTACGGAAAGAACGTCTCTTAACGATAGAAAAGAGACGATAGAAAAGAGAAAGAAAGGGGACCCTCCACACACCCCCCCCCCAAAAAAAACCTAACCCCATCTCATTATTTTCCTCCTTTTTCTGTTCTCTCTCTCTGTTTCTTGTTTCTCACATTTTCTTGGAAGCTAGAGGAGGGAACAGAAAAATGTATACCTGTAAGTACTTTTAATTGTCTTGCCCTCCCTGCCCCTTATTTTTCTCTGCTAAAAGCAGAAACTTGAAATCTCTTTGAGCTCTTCCTAGTGGTTTTTGGCTGTGTGTAGAAGGTAATATGCTGAGGTTTCTAATGGGATTGAAGTAATAAACACTGTTGCTTTAAAAAAATTTGTTGCAGAATTGTTTCTCATACAAAGCTACTTTCGGTTTGGATCTTCTTTCCCTCTGCTTCATCCATTTGCTATAATGGTAAGGGTCTCTGGATTCTAGTTGTCTTCAAGCTGTATCAATAAGGAGAGTGTTATATTAAGGTTTTCTCTGTCTCCCTACCCCCCCTTTTTAAAAATTTCTTTTGTCTGTAGCAGTGATGGTTCTAGCTCCCCCTTACCCTCTCTACCCCTCCCCTTTTTCATGTCAGCTCCAACCCTGCTCTGTGAATGGAGTCAACCAGCTGACTGAGTGTTGGCATCATGCCAGGGGCTGCAAAGCAATGAAAATGTGCGCGCGCTCGTGTGTGTAAGTGTATACAGAACACAAAGGGAAAGGCCTGCAGTCTAGGAAATCACAGGCCATTATATAAGGAAGTCTGTGTCATCTCTGCTTGCTTGGGCTGATGGACAAGGAGAGCAGGGAGGCTTAGAGCAAGAAATATACCCTTTTGACACACCCACACATACATTTTTTTCTTGCCTTCTTAGAAAAAAAGGTATTTGTATTGTTGCAAAATGAGAGCTTCTGTGTGTAAGTGGTGTTGACCGTGTTTCTAGTGGAAGTAGTAACTATTCTGGGTCTCCTTTTTTTTTTTTTAACTTTTTTATTTTTTTTGAGATAGGGTCTCTCTCTGTCACCCAGGCTGGAGTGCAGTGATGTGATCATGGCTTACTGCAGCCTCGACCTCCCAGATTCAAGCTATCCTCCCACCTCAGCCTCCTGAGTCGCAGGTGTGCACTACCACACCTGGCTAATTTTTGTATTTTTTATTCAGACTGAGTCTCCCTCTGTTGTCCAGACTGGTGGGTCTCTTCCTTCTGTTTCCATTCAAAGATATATGTGCTTGAGGAAAGAATGATTTAAAGAGAAATGCCTCCTGGATTTTATAGGCTGTAGTTTAAGATACTTAGGGGTGGGGAGCAAGGAGGCAGGGGACAGGCCACACTGTAGGTTTTTTTTTTTTTTTGAGACGGAGTCTCGCTCAGCCGCCCAGGCTAGAGTGCAATGGCAGGTTCTTGGCTCACTGCAACCTCCGCTTCTCAGGCTCAAGCCATTCTCCTGCCTCAGCCTCCTGAGTAGCTGGGATTACAGGTGCACGCCACCACGCCTGGCTAATTTTTTTGTATTTTTAGTAGAGATGGGGTTTCACCATGTTGGCCAGGCTGGTCTTGAACTCCTGACCTCAGGTAATCTGCCTGCCTTGGCCTCCCAAAGTGCTGGAATTACAGGCCTGAGCCACCGTGCTTGGCCTGTTTATTTATTTATTTATTTTTTTGAAGGAGTCTCACTTTGTAGCCCCAGGCTGGAGTGCAGTGGCGAGATCTCTGCTCACTGCAACCTCCACCTCCAGGTTCAAGTGATTTTCATGCTTCAGTTTCCTGACAAGGTGAGATTACGGGTGGCCCCCCACATACTTTGCTAACTTTTTTTATTTTTTTTTTTTAATAGAGACAGTGTTTCACCATGTTGGTTAGGCTGATCTGGAACTCCTGACCTCAGGTGATCCGCCCGCCTTGGCCTCCCAAGGTGCTGGGATTACAGGTGTGAGCCACTGCGCCCAGCCGACTGTTTGTAATCATTCAGAATTTCCAAGGGTACAAAGGTGGGTGGGGGAGAGGGGTTGTTCTTAAGGAGAAGCAAAAAGCCAGATAATAGAGCGAGTAATATCTATTAGCTACTCATTTGAGTCTCCCCCTCTTTTTCTCTTTATTTCTTCTTTTTTGTTTAGTATGATATTATCAAAATGCAGTATTCTTTCCCTGCCATCTGCCAGAGTTAGAATTATACAAAAGGACAGTCAAACAGCACATGGAAGGAAGGAAAAATTAGAGATTGTTCTGAGTGTCCATACATTGCAAGTGTTTCCAATTTGGGGTTCATTAGTAGCGATTATATCTTTCATTGGCGATCAGGGGGTCAGCATTCATTTAGAATAATTCTACTCAGTTTAGTGTGATGTCTTTTCTTTTTTTCTTTTTTGTTTTGAGACGGAGTCTCACTCTCTCGCCAGGCAGGAGTGCAGTGGTGTGATCTTGGCTCACTGCAACTTCTGCCTCCCGGGTTCAAGTGATTCTCCTGCCTCAGCTTCCTGAATAGCTGGGACTACAGGCATGCACCACCATGTGCAGCTGATTTTTGTATTTTTAGTAGAGATGGGGTTTCACCATGTTGGCCAAGATGGTCTCAATCTCTTGACCTCATGATCTGCCTGCCTCGTCCTCCCAAAGTACTGGGGTTACATGTGTGAACAACTGAGCCAGGACTGATGTCTCTTCTTAAATTCTCTTTCTGTGCTTCCTACGTGTGATACTTATGAAGCAGCTTTTGTGTTAGGTGGAAATGACAAAGCGTATTAAAGAATAAAGTATGGGGCCTGGCACAGTGGCTCAGGCCTGTAATCCCAGCGCTTTGGGAGGCTGAGGCAGGTGGATCACATGAGATCGGGAGTTTGAGACCAGCCTGGCCAACATGACGAAACCCCATCTCTACTAAAAATACAAAAAGTAGCTGGGCGTGATGTCTGGCACCTGTAATCCCACTACTCAGGAGGCTACAGTAGAAGAATCTCTTGAACCCTGGAGGTGGAGGTTGCAGGGAGCTGAGATCACACCACTGTACTCCAGCCTGGGTGACAGAGCAAGACTCTCTCTCAAAAAAAAAAAAGAAAGTATGGGTCATACTGTTGTAGTGGTTTTATGTGAGTTTATTTTTGCTTTTGACTATTCAAAATAGAGCGTCTCTTATGGTAGCACTGATGGAGAGAGTTTGGAATGGGAGGGAACTTCCAAACTGGTTAATCCTATAGTAAGAGTTTATCAGGTTGCAGTCTGGAGGAAGTTCCTTAATTTGACTGAAAACTTGTATCTTTTTGTTAAAGCCTGTACATTTCTGTTCTTGCCACATCTTTACAAGCAATAGTCTTTGAATGTCTATATTTTTTGTTGTAAATATCTGTGCTTTTTTTTTTCTTTTATTAGGAGGTGAATAGGAGGTTATATACTTTTTCTTTTTTAGGGGGTAGGGAATTGAGTCTCGCTCTGTCGCCAGGCTGGAGTGCAGTGTCTTGCTCTCGGCTCACTGCAACTTCTACATCCCACGTTCAAGCGATTTTTCCTGCCTCAGCCTCCGAGTAGCTGGGACTACAGGCATGCGCCACCACAACCAGCTAATTTTTGTATTTTTAGTTGGGACGGGGTTTCACCATGTTGGCCAGCATGGTCTCAATCTCTTGACCTGGTGATCTGCCCACCTTGGCCTCTCAAAGTGCTGGGATTACAGGTGTGAGCCACGTTGCCCAGCCGGAGATTATTACTTTTTGTTAAGTATTGTAGGATGAGCTGGGCATGGTGGCTCGCACCTGTAATCCCAGCACCTTGGGAGGCCAAGGCAAGAGAATTGCTTGAGCTCCAGCCTGGGCAACATAGGGAGACCCCATTTTCACAAAAAATTAGTGGTGGCGTGTGCTTGTGGTCCTAGCTACTCGGTAGGCTGAGGTGGGAGGCTGCAGTGAGCCATGGTTGTGCCACTGCACTCTAGCCTGGACAACAAAGTGAGATCCTGTCTCAAAAAAAAAAAAATAAAAAGGTTGTGGGATGTCACCTACCAGAATGATTCGTCTGCTTATTCCCCAGGCTGCGTGCAATTATTTTCCCACCCCAAATAGCTGGAACCCACTTTTCTAAGTCCCTTTATAAGTAAATTAAGGGGAATTGTTTCTCAGTTTGTTGAATACTGCAAGACAGAATTGCAACAGACCAACCTTGCTCCAACCTAGAGGCTAGGTAAAGATTCATTCATTGTTGTTGTGGGATTCCCTAGTTCTTTGTAATAATTACCCCCTTTTTTTTTTTTTTTTTTTTTTTAAGTTTTTGGGATGGACTCTCACTCTGTTGCCCAGGCTGGAGTGCAGTGGCACAGTCTTGACTCACTACAACCTCTGCCTCCTGGGTTCAAGTGATCCTCCCACCTCAGCCTCCCAAGTAGCTGGGATTACAAGCGTGTGCCACCACACCTGGATCATTTTTGTATTTTTAGTAGAGATGGGGTTTCACTATGTTGGCCAGGCTGTCTTTGAACTTCAGAGCTCAAGTGATCCCCCTGCCTCAGCCTCCCACAGTGCTGGGATTACAGGCATGAGCCACTATGTCCAGCTACAACCTTTATTTTTACCTTGTCTCTTGGTGCTGGGAGCCAGATTAGTAAGGATAACCTTAGTGGTTATGTGGTCATAATCAGTGAGGCATAAACCAGTACTTTCTCTTAATGGATAGATTAAAAAAAATTTTTTTTTGTTAACTCTCATAGGCCTTAATTGCTGTTTAGGAGTGACTGAAGAGTAGTTTTGAAATGTATGTGAAATCTGCCCTTTGGCCACATCTGTCCCTTTAATTCAATTTATTTATTAGAAATAGGGTCTCACTCTGTTGCCTGTTGCCCAGGCTGGAGTGCAGTACCGTGATCATAGCACACTGACCCCGTGAACTTCTGGGCTCAAGTGATACTCTTGCCCCAGCCTTCCAAGTAGCTAGGACTAACTACAGGCATGTCACCATCCCTGGCTTATTATTATTATTATTATTATTATTATTATTGGTAGATATAGAGGCTCACTGTTTTGCCCAGGCTGGTCTCAAACTCCTGGCCTTAAGCAGTCCTTCTGCCTCAGCCTCCCAGAGTGCTGGGATTATAGGCATGGGCTAACACAAAAAACCTTTCATTCTAATACCACTTTTTTTTTTTTTTTTTTTTTTTTAAGCAGAATCTTGCACTTTCTCCCAGGCTGGAGTGCAGTGGAGCGATCTCAACTTACTGCAACCTCAGCACCCCAGGTTCAAGGGAGTCTCCTGCCTCAGTCTCCCAAGTAGCTGGGACTACAGGTGTGCACCACCATGCCTGGCTAATTTTTGTATTTTTAGTAGAGACGGGGTTTCACCATGTTGGCTAAGCTGGTCTTGAACTTCTGACCTCAGGTGATCCTCCCTCCTTGGCCTCCCAAAGTGTTGAGATTACAGGTGTGAGCCACCTCACCTGGCCTCTAATACCATCTGTTCTAAATGATTGGCAGATTTCCTTTTTGTGTATGTTAGAACTTATGTGCTGATTTATAAGGTGACCAAAGGAGAAGGCTATTTACCTCCTTTTCGTTACCTTTAGGCAGCACACCCTAACTTGTCACATTTAAGCATAGCAACCTTTACAGTCCTTGGTACATATTACTAAACAGTATGTCGCCTACTGCAAGATCTTCTAGGCTCTTTTGTTCAAGAATGTGAACCAAAAGTTTGTGTAGTAAACTTAGTGATCTGTAAGGGCATGTAAACAGTAATACTCTTTTGTAAGAATTACTCTCTTAACCAGTCTGGTTGTATCAGAAACCAAAAATGACAATGTAGATAGCATAGTATGATAGTTAAGAACATTGACTCTGAGGTAAGACAGTGCTGTGTTTTCACCAGGCCCAGCCATTTAAGGACTGTGAAATATTATATAGTTAACTCAGTTTATCTGTTTTTCTTTTTTTCTGTAACAGGAGGATACTTACATCTCCAAAAGTTCTAAATGAGATAATGCATTGTGAAGTACTTTTGCATAATGCCAGCAAATAGTAAGAGCTTAGTGAATGTTAGAAAGATAGATATTCCTATCTGTTGGATTCATTTATACTATTTTCATTGTTCTTAACTAGTTTCTTTTAGCCAGCTTGTGGCTACCTTTTTTTTTTTTTTTTTTTTTTCCCCAAACTTGTGGTAGGTCTTTGAGTTAGATTGGGTTGATTGACCTGCATGTGGGAAGCATCTATATCAGGGGTCAGCAAATTATAGCTGCTGCTTATTTTGGTAAATAAAATTTTGTTGGAACACAGCTACACCCACTTGCTTACAAAAGCAGAATTTAGTAGTTGCTCCACAAAGTCTGAAATATTATTATCTGGTCCTTTAAAGAAAAATTTGTAAGACCCCCACAGTCTAGATCAAGCTTGTCCAACCCACAACTCTTGGGCTGCATGCAGCCCAGGATGCTTTGAATGCGGCTCAACACAAATTTGGAAACTTTCTTAAAACGAGATTTTTTTTTTCTTCCAGATCATCAGCTATCTTTAGTGTTAGTGTATTTTATGTGTGATCCAAGACAGTTCTTCTTCTTCCAGTGTGGCCCAGGGAAGCCAAAAGGTTGGATACCGCTTGTCTAGTCAATTGTCTTTTTTTTTTTCCTGGAAAAGTGACCTATGAAGCAAGTTGTAGAAATCAAAAGAGAAATCATTAAAATAGACTAGATTTGGCTGGACGTGGTGGCTCATATCTGTAATTGCAGCACTTTGGGAGGCCTAGGCAAGAGAATCACTTGAGCTCAGCAGTTTGAGACCAGCCTAGGCAACACAGTGAGACCCCATCTCTGCTTACAAGAAAAAATGCTGGGCATGGTGGCATGTGCCTGTAGTCCCAGTTAGTGGGGAGGCTGAGGTGGGAATTGAGCCTGGAAGTTTGAGGCTTCAGTGAACCATGAGATATGATGGAGCCACTGCGCTCCAGCCCTGGTGACAGCGCAAGACCCTGTTTCAAAAATAGATAAATAGGCTAGGCGTGGTGGCTTATACCTGTAATCACAGCACTTGGGGAGGCCAAGGCAGGTGGATCACCTGATGTCAGGAGTTCAAGACCAGCCTGAGCAATATGGTGAAATCCCATCTCTACTAAAAATACAAAAATTATCTGGGCTTGGTGGTGGGCACCTGTAATCCCAGGTACTCCGGAGGCTGAGGCAGAGAATTTGTTGAACCTGGGAGGTGGAGGTTGCAGTGAGCTGAGATTGTGCCACTGCACTCCAGCCTGGGTGACAGAGCAAGACTCTGTCTCGAAAATAAAACAAAAAAACACCTGAAACATGAGCATATCCCCGAACAATAGCACCAGACTACTAGTAGTCATTGTACTCTTCACTGCCATGCAGTTTAAATTTGCAGTTAAAAAAAAATTCAGTTTCATTTAGGAATGTTCTTCGTGAAGCAGTAAAAATTAGTTTTATTTAATCTTGACCTTTCAGTACTTGGCTTTTGGATATTTGTGCCACAAAATGGGAAGTACTCAACACTTCTTTTATATATTGAAGTACTGTGGTTGTCTAAGGAAAAGTACAGTTATTTGGGTTTCCAGCTAACTACTTGCCTTCTTCATAGAACAGCATTTTTACTTGAAAGAATAACTAACAAAGTATGGTATTTAGACTTGGGTATTTGGCAGACGCTGTCTTGAAAATTTTCAAGGAAAACAACTGACTCTATTTTTGCCCAGTGATAAAAACTCAAGCAAAAATTAGAATTTTGGAAAGTTTATTTACTCCACCATGAGATTGTCTGCTCCCCAGTTAGTTTCCTGATTTTTTTGATATTATGTAATATGTCAGCATTTGAAAGATCTGCCTGACTTAGTGAACTAGAATTTTTCAAATGACCAATGTGTGATGTGACAAAATCAGATTTGGGTAGAAGATCCATTCAAAGCATAAAGTAGACTAATGTATTTTATTTTATTTTTTTGAGACAGAGTCTTGCTCGTTACCCAGGCTGGAGTGCAATGGAGCAATCTCGGCTCACCACAACCTCCGCCTCCTGGGTACGAGCAATTCTCCTGCCACAGCCTCCTAAATAGCTGGGTTACAGACATGCATGTGCTACCACGCCCAGCTAATTTTGTATTTTTAGTAGAGACGGGGTTTCTCCATGTTAGTCGGGTTGGTCTCAAACTCCCTACCTTAGGTGATCTGCCCATCTCGGCCTCCCAAAGTGCTGGGATTATAGGCATGAGCCACTGAGCCTGACCAGACCAATGTATTTTAATAATACAAAAAGTTATTGATAGGGTTTCAGAGTTTGCATTTGCTGCTAATTTTAGAAACTACTGGGTTGCTTTTTTTTTTTTTTTTTTTTGGAGACAAAGTCCCACTCTGTCACCCAGGCTGGAGAGCAGTGGCCATCAGATCTCAGCTCACTGCAGGCTCTGCCTCCCATGTTCAAGCAATTCTCCTGCCTCAGCTTCCCAAGTAGCTGGGATTTCAGGTGCGCACCACCACATACAGCTAATTTTTCATATGTTTAGTAGCAATGGGGTTTCACCATGTTGGTCAGGCTAGTCTGGAACTCCTCGGCTTCGAGATCTGCCCACCTTGGCTTCCCAAAGGGCTGGGATTAAAGACATGAGCCATTGCACCTGGCCTGAGTTGCTTTTTTAAAAATTGAATTCAATTTCACATGAACATCGAAATAATAATTTTATTTACTGATTTATTTTTTGAGACAGGGTCTCCCTTTCTCACTCAGACTGGAGTGCAGTGACACAGTCTTGGCTGACTGCAGCCTTGACCTACTGGGTTCAAGTGATCATTCTACCTCAGCTCCCCAATTAGTTGGGACTACAGGCGTGGGCCACCATGCCCTGCTAAAAAATTAACCATTTAAAAGAGTACAATTTAGGCTGGGTGTGGTGGCTCATGCCTATTATCCCAGCACCTTGGGAGGCTGAGGTGGGTGGATCACTTGAGACCAGGAGGTGGAGACCAGCCTGACCAACATGGCAAAACCCTGTGTCTACTAAAAATAAAAAAATTAGCCAGACTTGGTGGTGCGTGCCTGTAGTGCAGGCTACTGGGGAGGCTGAGGCAGGAGAATTGCTTGAGTAATATCAAGGAAAATAGCCACAATTCTAATAAATTTAAGAGGCTGTAAAAATACCTCTCTCTCTGGTGGGGCGCTGTGGCTCATGCCTGTAATCCCAGCACTTTGGGAGGCTGAGTTCACGAGGTCAGGAGTTTGAGCCCAGCCTGGCCAACATACTGAACCCCCGTCCCTACTAAAAGTAAAAAAAAAGTTCGCCAGGCGTGGTGGCGCATGCCTGTAGTCCTAGCTAGTTGGGAGGCTGAGGGAGGAGAATTGTTTGAACCCAGGAGGCAGAGGTTGTGGTGAGCCAAGATTGTGCCACTGCACTCCAGGCTGGGCAACAGAACGAGACTGTTACCAAACAAACAAACAAAAAATTAGCTGGGCCTGGTGGTGAGAGCCTGTAATTCTAGCTACTCCAGAGGCTGAGGCAGAAAAATTGCTTAAACTCAGGGAGGCAGAGGTTGCTGTGAGCCGAGATTGTGCCACTGCACTTTAGCCTGGGCGACAGAGCAAGACTCTGTCTTGGAAAAAAAAAAATACCTCTCTCTAGTATCAGTATGTACTAATGGGTTCTTATATATACACACATATATGCAGATTTGAGTATCCCTTAAATGCTTGAAACCAGAACTGTTTTCAATTTCGGATTTTTTCAGGTTTTGGGATATTTCCATATACATAGTGAGGTATCATGGGAGTAAGACCCAAGTCTAAACACAAAATTGATTTGTTTCATATATATAAGCATATAGCTTGAAGGTAATTTTGTAACAACATTTTGTGCATAAAGCAAAGTTTTGACTGCATTATGACTATAGCCTGTCACATGAGTTTAGATGTTGAATTTTGTCACATTTTGAAGCACTTTGGATTTCTTCTTTTTTTTAGTAAAAAGTAGAGACAGCGTGGCCAGGCGCAGTGCAGTGGCTCACGCCTGTCGTCCCAGCACTTTGGGAGGCCGAGGCGAGTGGATCATTTGAGGGCAGGAGTTTGAGACCAGCCCGGCCAACATGATAAAATGCCATCTGCACTAAAAATGTAAAACATTAACTGGGCTTGGTGGCAGGCACTTGTAATCCCAGCTACTCAGAAGGTTGAGGCAGGAGAATCGCTGCTTGAACCTGGGAAGGGAGGGTTTCAGTGAGCTGAAATCATGCTTGGGGGACAGAGCCAGACTCCGTCTCAAAAAAAAATGAAAACGTAGAGACGGGGTTTTGCCATGTTGCCCAGGCTGGTCTTAAACTGCTGGGCTCAAGCGATCTGCTGCCTCAGCCTCCCAAAGTGCTGGGATTACAGACGTGAGTCACCATACCATGACCCAATTTGGATTTTCTGATTAAGAATCTTCAGGCTGTACACACATATGCAAATGTCGATATAGAAATAGATATGAATGTTGTGTGTATGCATAGATTTATTTCCTTTTCTGAAAGGGCTTGGAAGTAGTGATACCACCATAGCAGTACACACACCTGACACCAGATCTTGTTTTGCAACACTGTTCTTCAATAAAAGGAACCAGAGCTGCTTGGAAAAATGGCTAGGGCAGATGAAGATGATGAACCTGGAACATCATGTGGGGACCAGAAACTAATAAATTGCCAAAAAAGTGATGGGGAGCCAACTTGAAGGAGCTTTCAATGGCCAGATGTGAGACATTTTGAAAAACAAATAATGACAACAGATTATAACCCATGGGGTAAAATTAATATCCATAAGCCCATGCTGCTATAAATATGGGAATGGGGACAATTGTTTTCTACAGTGGAACTCAGGTTGATAAATATGAAAGGAATGATGGAAACATTAGGCAGATTACTACAAGTAGTTGTTGCAGGCAATAATTGTCTTTTTTTTTTTTTTTTTGAGACGGAATCTTACTCCATTGCCCAGGCTGGAGTGCAATGGCACGATCTCAGCTCACTGCAACCTCTGCCTCCTGGGTTCAAGTGATTCTTCTGCCTCAACCTCTTGAGTAGCTAGGACTACAGGCACCCGCCATCATGCCTGGCTAATTTTTGTAGAGATGGGGTTTCACCATGTTGGTCAGGCTGGTCTTGAACTCCTGATTTCAGGTGATCCGCCCACCTTGGCCTCCCAGAGTGCTGGGATTACAGGTGTGAGCCACTGCGCATGGCAATAATTGCCTTTGTGTGCTAAAATTAATATGTGGAATTTTGTTTGGAGGTAAGATATTTACATAATGGCTTCTAAGTATCTCTCTGTAGTAACATATCAGTGGAGAAATCTATCAGATACCATCTTAAGCAACTGAGTTAACATTAGCAGTAATACAACATGCTGACATCATGTACTTCCTGATACGGTACACTGAAAAGGGCGCATTACTTCTGTGATATTATCACCAAAAACATATAACCTCAATCTAATTATGAGAAAACATCAGACCCAAATTAAGGGGTACCTTTCAAAAAAACTGGTCACTATTCTTCAAAAGTATCAAGGTGAAAACAGACTAAGAAATTCACAGATTAGAAGGAGACCAAGGAAGGACACATGACAACAAAATGTGGGGTTGTGGATTTTGTCCTGGATCTGAAAAGAGTATAGGGGCCGGGCATGGTTGCTCACGCCTGTAATCCCAGCACTTAGGGAAGCCGAGGCAGGCGGATCATCTGAGGTCAGAAGTTCGAGACCAGCCTGGCCAATGTGGTGCAACCCCATCTCTACTAAAAATACAAAACTAGCCAGGTATGGTGGTGTGCGCTGTAGTCCCAGCTACTCGGGAGGCTGAGAGAAGAGAATCACTTGAACCCAGGAGAAAGAGGTTGCAGTGAGCCGAGATGTGCCACTGTGCTCCACCCTGGGTTGCAGAGCAAGAATGTGTCTCAAAAAAAATCTATGTGGTATATATATAATTAGGAAAACTGGTGACATGTGAATAAGATCTGTAGAGTAGTTAATAAACAGTATTGTTTCCTGGTTTCAATAATTGTATTGTGGTTAAAAAACACTCCTTCTGGCTGGACACGGGGGCTCATGCCTGTAATCCCAGCACTTTGGGAGGCTGAGGCGGGAAGATCACCTCAGGTCAGGAGTACAAGACCAGCCTGGCCAACATGGTGAAACCCTGTCTCTACTAAAAATACAAAAACTAGCTGGGCATGGAGGCAGGTACCTGTAATCCCAGCTGCTCAGGAGGCTGAGGAAGGAGAATCGCTTGAACCTGGGAGGCAGAGATTGTGCCTTGCACTTCAGCCTGGGGTACAAGAGTGAGACTTCATCTCAAAAAAAGAAAAAAGTACTGCTTCCTTCCTATGTATCTGTGATCTGTGTGAGACCACATCCCCTCCACCCCTGTCCCCCAGACTTTCAACTAGAACAACATCACTGCATATTGAATGCAAAGGCAGCTGTGAGTATCCAGCTGTCTTCTATTAAGCCAAACATTAAAGAGATTTGTAAAAATATAAAACAATGCCACTGTACTCACTCAATTGTTCTCTTATTTTGGAAAATATTTTTCGTAAAGAATACGTTATGTTAACATGAAATGGGTTGGTTATAGTTAAATGAATTAATTTTTTTTTTTTTTGACAGAGTCTCGCTCTGTTGCCAGGCGCCAGGCTGGAGTGCAGTGGCACAATGTCGGCTCATTGCAACCTCCGCCTCCCGGGTTCAAGCAGTTCTCCTGCCTCAGCCTCCTAAGTAGCTGGGACTACAGGTGCACGCCACCACGCCCAGCTAATTTTTGTATTTTTTAGTAGAGACGGGGTTTCACCATGTTGGCCAGGATGGTCTCGGTCTCTTATCCTGCCTTAGCCTCCCAAAGTGCTGGGATTACAGGCGTGAGCCACCATACCCAGCTTAAAATTTCATTTTAATTCTATTTCTAATATGGTGACTCTTTTAGTTATTGCCCTCTTGGGGTCCTTGATTTTATGTATTTATTTAGAGACAGAGTCTTGCTCTGTCACCCAGGCTGGAGTACAGTGGTGCAATCATAGCTCACTGTAACCTCAAACTCGGGTTTAGACAATCGTCTTGCTGCAGCCTCCCACGTGGCTAGGAATATAGGCACTCTCTCACCACCATGCCCAGCTGGTGCCTTGATTTGTAAATGTCCTCTTTAAGGAGTTCTGAGACCAAAAATTTTGAGAGCAACTAGAGTATGCCTAATAGCCTCAACAAAGATTCAAAACTGTAGTGGCTCCAACAAGATAGAAAGCATTTCTTTCATGTAATTGCCCAAGGTGAGTGGGTCCTGTTGCTCTTTTGTTTCATGTGATACTTCAGAGACAAATTTTCTTTACACTAATTTTTCTGCTAATCCCCAGAACAGTGGGTCTCACAATTTAGTGTGTATCAGAATCACCAGGAGGGCTTGTTAAAACAAAATTTGTAATTCTCACCCCCAAAATTTCTGAGTCTGGGATGAGGTTCAAGAATTTGTATATCCAACAAGTTCCCAGAAAATGCTGATGCCGCCAGTAGGAGGATCACATTCTAGGGCATTGTCCTTTTCTCCAAGGTTGGAGCTGGTTTGCAGCCAAATGGGAAAGGGAAAGAGCATGGAGGAGTTTGCCCACCTGTTTTAGTTCTCAACTGGGAAGTAACAAACATTTCCTCTTTATTCTGTTAGCAAGATTTTAGCCTTTCTGTCTATAGTGGAGGCTAGGAAATGTGGTGTAGCTCAAAAACCGTGTGATATTTCCATTACTGTAGAAGAAGAGAGTTAATTTTGATGGCTATTGAGAAACAATACTATCCAGACATTGGGAGAATAAACACTTGGCTAGGATTAATTAACTAGGCCACATATTTTATCAGATAAAGGACAACTTACATAGAAATGTGGCAAGGGAAGGTGTAGGAGGATGGTACATGAAAATATAGAAGTGAGACGGTCTTATGGAAGATTGAGACAGAGTAACTTGGTTAGGAGGGCAGAATACAGGAGGCCAGGCAATAGGTAATAATGGAAGCTATTAAAACACTTTGAACGAAGGCTTACTGCTGTGCGCGGTGGCTCAAGCCTATAATCTGAGCACTTTGGGAGGCTGAGGCAGGCGGATCATGAAGTCAAGAGATCGAGACCATACTGGCCAACATGGTGAAACCCTGTCTTTACTAAAAGTACAAAAATTAGCTGGATGTGGTGGCGCGCACCTGTAGTCCCAGCTACTTGGGAGGCTGAGGCAGGAGAATCGCTTGAAACCAGGAGGCGGAGGTTGCAGAGAGCTGAGATCGTGCCACTGCACTCCATCCTGGAGGCAGAGCGAGACTCCGTCTCAAAAAAAAAAAAAGGCTTAGTTTTCTGTGATAAATTGAAGCAGCCAGGAGAAGCCAACTGATAATCTCTTTTCTCCTGCTTGTAAGGGTCTTGAGGTTCTTCTCTGTTGGTGATGCTCTGCGTGGTTACTTTCCCACTCTGAATCACAGCACGAAAATTATTTAGGGGCTCTTGGTGCCCTGGTGTTAGTTACCCACATATGTGTGTCTGATCCATAGCTTCCCCTAATGTGACCCCAAGGGATGGCAGTGGCATGTATATCATCTCATCCCCTTGGCCTACAAAATCAAATGGAAAATTGGAAGCCAAAGTTTAATTGTGAGCTGGATGTGGTGGCACACTCCTGAATCCCAGCACCTAGGGAGGCCAAGGTGGGTGGATTGCTTGAGTCCAGGAATTTGAGAACAGCCTGGGCAACCTGGTAAAACTCTGTCTTAAAAAAAAAAAAAAATACATATATATATATATATATATATATATATATACACACACACACACACACACACACACATACATACATACACACACAAAAATTGGCTGGGTGCAGAGGCTCACGCCTGTAATCCCAGCAATTTGGGAGGCTGAGGCGGGTGGATCACCTGAGGTCTGTAGTTCGAGACCAGCCTGACCAACATGGAGAAACCCCAGTCTCTACTAAAAATACAAAATTACCCGGGCATGGTGGTTCATGCCTGTAGTCTCAGCTACTCGGGAGGCTGAGACAGGAGAATTGCTTGAACGCAGGAGACGGAGGTTGTGGTGAGCCAAGATCATGCCATTGCACTCCAGCCTGGGCTACCAAGAGCGAAATTCCATCTCAAAATAAATACATACATACATACATACAAAAATTAGCCTGGCATGGTGGTGCATGTCTGTAGTCCCAGCTACTCAGGAGGCTGAGGTGGGATGATCACTTGAGCCTGGGAGATGGAGGTTGCAGTGAGCTGTGATTGCACCACTACACTCCAGCCTGGGGAGCAGAGCAAGACTGTCTCAAAAAAAGAAATAAAGAGAGAACACAAAATTTAATTGTGTACCCAGAATAGGGGTTGGGGTATTGGATGAGTGTTGAGGCTTTTTGCTTTAGAAATGGGAAGGAGTTGGCTGGGTGTGATGGCTCATGCCTGTAATCCCAGCACTTGGGAGGCCAGGGCAGGTGGATCACCTGAGGTCAGGAGTTCAAGACCAGCCTGGCCAACATGGTGAAACCCTGTTTCTACTAAAAATATAAAAATTAGTTGGGCATGGTGGTGGGCACCTGTAATTGTGGTGGTGGGCTCCCAGCTACTTGGGAGGCTGAGGCAGGAGAATCTCTTGAACCTGGGTTGCAGAGTTTGCAATGAGTCAAGATCGTGCCACTGCACTCCAGCCTGAGAGACGGAGTGAGACTCCGTCTCAAAAGAAAAAAGAAATGGGGAGGATTTGTTTATACACAGAATAACCAAGACAAATTTTCTTTTTTTTTTTTTTTGAAGCAGAGTTTTGCTCTCGTTGCCCAGGCTGTAGTGCAATGGTGTGATCTCAGCTCACTGTAACCTTCACCTCCCAGGTTCAAGTGATTCTCCGCCTCAGCCTCCTCAGTAGCTGGGAATACAAGTGCCCACCACCACAGCCAGCTAAGTTTTTGTATTTTTAGTAGAGACAGGGTTTCGTCATGTTGGCCAGGCTGATCTTGAACTTCTGACCTCAGGTGATCCACCAGCCTTGGCCTCCCACAGTGCTGGGGTTACAGATGTGAGCCAAGAAAACTAAATAGTCTTGAAGAACAGGAATCAATTCTGTGCTTGAAAATAGAATTCTATGGCATTCCCCCACCGTTTCCCATCAAAATAGCAGGTAGATTAAAGGTCCAATTATTTAGTTAACAAATAATTATTGAATGAGTTGTAAGTGCCAGGAACTTATGTGAGCACTGGGGACATAATGAACAAGTCTCCCTCACTTCATAGAGTTTAAAATGTAGTAGTGGAAGGAGACAAGCAATAAACAAATGTATAGATGTTCTGTCAGAAAGATACGAAGAAAAAGGCTAATGTCTGTCTGTTTTCAGTGTAGATCAGTTTAAGTAGGACTCACTGATATCCTACCTAAGATGGGCCTGAGACAGATTCTAATTTGGTGCCCTATAATTTTTGCAGCTTTATTTTGAAGAGGTACATTTTGGCTTGGAGGAAAGTTGTGCTTAACTTTGGAGCCCAGCTTTTTTCTTGGCAGGTTTGATGCTTTGTAGCAGCTCTAGTGATCAGCGGATGTCTTCCATAGTTATGTTAGATTATTTTCTGTGATTTGCCAAATTTATTTCTAACCTCCTGTTTGCTAACCTTGCCAGATACATTGTAGTATAATAAGCATTTTGGGGTCTGATATGTCCTGTTTGTTTCTTTCATGTAAAGAGATCAATGTGGTTTCTTTTGGTTTTGTGTTATCTAAGTCTCCTCTTAATTAGAAATAGTTAATAGTGTTCCCATACCACACTGATGTGTGCTCTTCTCAAGCCCTTGTCCATACCCTTTTCCATTATGACTATTAATTCCAACGTCTAAGGTAATCCTATCAAATGGTACATTGGAGGCTGGGTGAGGTCGCTCATGCTTGTAATCCCAGCATTTTGGGAGGCTGAGGTGGGTGGATCATGAGGTCAGGTGAAACCCTGTCTCTACTCAAAATATAAAAATTAGCTGGGTTGGTGGCCCATGACTGTAATCCCAGCTACTCAGGAGGCTGAGGCAGGAGAATCGATTGAACCTGGGAGGCGGAGATTACAATGAGCCGAGATCGCGCCACTGCACTCAGGCCTGGCAACAGAGCAAGACTCTGTCTCAAAAAAAAAAAAGGTACATTGGAAATAATTTCAATTCTTTGTAGCATCTAAAATGAAACTTTTTCTGTACCCATTCTGCTTTTCCTTAGGGCCTTTTACCTCATTTGAGGGATTTGTTTTGCAGTTTGGTTTGCATGTGTGTAAATTCCTTTAGGAAGCTGAAATGGAGAGTTTACATCTTTGGGGAGTGCTGAATAATTACTGGGATTGATTGGCAATAGAAAGCAATAGATAGCTTGGAAGGAGCTTAGCCATCTGGTTTGTATTAGGGCAGGTTGGAGATGGTGCAAGACCATTGCTCTGTGATTTTTGCTGGAAGCTGAAAGTGCATTTTGTTTACAGTTGAGAAGACAAATTGTCTTCCATTTGCCTGTACAGTTGTAAGTAGAGGACACAGGGCCACTAATCTCAGAAGCTCAGTTGAGAAAAAAATTATTTGAATTATTATTTGCCCTTTTAAAATACATGAATTGTCATTAGAGAATGTAGCTAGGCTGCTACTGGATTAGCTATACTTACAACATTCTCACCTCTATATTATGACTAATTTAGTATACAGCGCTATAAATTTTTTTTTTTTTGAGATGGAGTCTAGCTCTGTCACCAGGCTGGAGTGCAGTGGCACGATCTCAGCTCACTGCAACCTCTGCCTCCTGAGTTTAAGCGATTCTTCTGCCTCAGCTTTCTGAGTAGCTGGGATTACAGGTGTGTGCCATCATACCCAGCTAATTTTTGTATAGACGAGGTTTCGTCATGTCGGACAGGCTGGTCTTGAACTCCTGACCTCAGGTGATCCACCTATCTTGGCCTTCCAAAGTGCTGGGATTACAGGAGTGAGCCATTGCACCTGGCCTCAAACTCCTAGGCTCAAGCGATCCACCCACCTCAGCCTCCCTAAGTGCTGGGGTTACAAGTGTGAACCATTGTACCCTACTGAGACTGTTACTAAGGTTTAAAGAATTGCTCTTTCCCTGTCATGACCACCTCTCAGCTTTTGTTTTTCCACAGTGCAAAATGTGGTTACCTATATAGGCTGCTGAATTCAAATGCCTCTGGCATTTCTAGTCTGATTATGAGAGTAATCTGGTAAATACTTGGTTTATATATGTGTTCCTGTTTTTATATGTTATTCCTATGGCTGACAATTGATTAGAAGTCTTTACTGATGTAACAGAATTTTACAGGTCACCACCATCAGTTAAATGTAGTTGGCATTAGAATTGAAACCCACTTACCATCCTTGGTGTGGTAGAAGGGGAGTTTCCTGGTCATTAGAATTAGATGTAGATGGTCAGGCTCAATGGCTCACGCCTGTAATCCCAACACTTTGAGAGGCCGAGGCTGAAGGATCACCTGAGGTCAGGAGTTTGAAACCAGCCTGGCCAACGTGTTGAAGCACCGTTTCTGCTAAAAATAGAAAAATTAGCTGGGTGTGGTAGCATGTGCCTTTAGGCCCAGCTACTCAGGAACCCGAGGCAGAATTCCTTGAACCTGGAGAGCAGACGTTGCAGTGAGCAGAGATCATGCCACTGCACTCCAGCCTGGCGACAGATGAGACTCTGTCCCCCCACCAAAAAAAAGAATTAGATGTAGATTTTTTTTTTTTTTTGAGACGAAGTCTTGCTGTGTCACCCAGGCTGGAGGGTGGTGGTGCGACCTCAGCTTACCGCAACCTTGCCCTCCTGGGTTCAAGCGATTCTCCTGCCTCACCTCCCGAGTAGCTGGGACTAGAGGCACGTGCCACCATGCCCCACTAATTTTTCTATTTTTTAGTAGAGACGGGGTTTTGCCATGTTGGCCAGGCTGGTCTCGATCTCTGGTCTCAAACTCCTAACCTCAGGTGATCCACCCTCCTTGGCTTCCCAAAGTGCTGGGATTACAGGCGTGAGCCACCGCGCCTAGCCAGAAGTAGATGTAGATTTTAATCATGACTTTCCTGTTTGTTGTGTTTCTTGGACAGGAAACATAAGTTTTTTATTTAGTATTTTATGCTAAATAAAAAGTTATGTAGTATACTAAATAATACTAATTTTTTTTTGAAATCGAGTCTCGCTCTGTTGCCCAAGCTGGAGTACAGTGGCTGGATCTTGGCTTACTGCAACCTCAGCCTCTCAAGTGGCTGGGACTACAGGCACATGTCACTGCGCCCAGCTGATTTTTCATGTTTTTAGTGGAGACAGGGTTTCACCATGTTGGCCTGGCTGGTCTCGAACTCCTGACCTCAAGTGATCCGCCCACCTCATCCACCCAAAGTGCTGGGATGACAGGCATGAGCCACCATGCCCAACTGTATTCAGTATTTCTGAGTCTCAGTTTTTTCATCCATAGAATGGGTATAATAGGGACTTCATAAGAATGTTCTGAGAATTAAATACTATTTTTTGTTGTCGTTGCTTTCTTTTTTACCTTCCCCTCCGTCCCTCCCTTCTTCCCCTCCTCCTTCCCTTCCTCTCTTTAAAGTCTTTCTTCTCTTTCTTTTCTTCTTTCTTTCTTTCAGAGTTTTGCTCTGTCACTCAAGCTAGAGTGCAGTGGCACAATCATAGCTCACTGAAGCCTCCATCTCCTGGGATTAACTGATCCTCCTGTCTCAGCATTTCAAGTAGCTGGGACTACAGGCATGCACCATTATACTCAGCTAAGTTTGAAATTTTTTGTAGAGACAAGGTCTCCCAGGCTGGGTACAGTGGCTCATGCCTATAATCCCAGCACTTTGGGAGGCTGAGGTGGGCAGATCATGAGGTCAAGAGATCAAGACCCTTCTGACCAACATGGTGAAACCCCATCTATACTAAAAATACAAAAATTATCTGGGCGTGGTGGCGTACGCCTGTAGTCCCAGCTACTCGGGAGGCTGAGGCAGGAGAATTGCTTGAACCCAGGAGGCAGAGGTTGCAGTGAGCTGAGATCGTGCCACTGCACTCCAGCCTGGCACCTGGCGACAGAGTGAGACTCTGTATTAAAAAAAAAAAAAAGAGACAGGATCTCCCTATACTGCCCAGGTTGGTCTCTATTCCTGAGCTCAGGCTCTCCTCCCACCTCCGTTTCCCAAAGTGCTGAAATTACAGGTGGGAACCTCAATTTGGGTTTTGTTGTTTTTTTTTTTTTTGGTCCTTAGCTCTCACCATTCTGATAATCAGCATTTACTCAAATGTTAATCTCTCTTCTATATCCCCTCTCACCAGGCCCCTAGTACATACCTCGTTACTGGTCTTCCTGTTGGAGTGTGCTTTCCCCCAACTGTCTTCAGACTTCTGTGATGAATGTATCACTTAGAACATGTTTTATCTGGGAAGAGGAGGCTCTTTAGAGTATGTGTGTACAAAATGTACCTAGGAGATCATGCTTTTCAGAGCATTGTGAAAGATTTCTACTGTTCAAAACTGCTCTCGTAGTGCCTATTATTATTAGTTCCATGGTATAAAGGATTAAAAAGATTTTTTTGTTTTTCTTTCATTTAAAAAATATTCCTAAGGATAGCCTACAATCTGTTCTACTTTGCATGAAGAAAAACAGGATTTTTATAAATGAGTGCTGGGGAGGTTGAAAAAATGTAGCTAACTCCTATTCCTTTATTTAATTATGTACTTAGATTCCTTACTTTCCTGTCGCTTTTTTTTTCTTTTGAGATGGCATATCGGTCCTGTTGCCCGGGCTGGAGTGCAGTGGTGCGATCTTGGCTCACTGCAACCTCCACTCCCGGGTTCAGGCAATTCTCCTGCCTCAGCCTCCCTAGTAGCTTGGATTACAGGTACCTGCCATCATGTCCAGCTAATTTTTGTATTTTTAGTAGAGACGAGGTTTCACCATTTGGTCATGCTGGTCTTGAACTCCTGACCTCAGGTGATCCTCCCACCTTGTCCTGCCAAAGTGTTTGGGTTACAGGCATGAGCCACGGTGCCTGGCCACTTCCCTGTTTCTCTTGTGAATGTTTGGAGCAGTCATTCTTATAGTGCCTAGTAATAACCAAGAGAGGGTAGTAAAAATGCAGTTTCCTTGGCCCGACCAAAGAATTTATTGCCATGAAATAGAGTCTGGGAATGTGCATTTTAATTTATGTTTCTCTCTCTCTTTTTTTTTTTTTTTTTTTT
>CAUYLG010062839.1:0-16534 GCA_963573385.1 Cacajao melanocephalus | reverse complement strand
TCAAATGAAAATAAAAAATGAAAAGAAAATTAACATAGTTAGATGTTCCATAATTATGCAATTCTGGTAATAAATTAAAGAGCTAAGCAAGTAAAAACTGCCCATGCAACATACAGGATATACTAGTATATTAATTTAGTGAGGAATGACTTTTTATAATAAGTAAACTGAATCCTGAATGACTGAGGAGTTTGCTTAATGAAGAGATGTACAGAAGATGGGACAGGCATTGGAGTAAAAAGAAATTCACTATAGCAGGATAGAGTGGTTATTGGTGAATAATTGAGTAGCTGGGAACAGCGCTGTTGCTATACAGTACACTATATTATTGTCATCCATCAGCTACCTCCCCTTTCCCCGTAAGAGGATTGCGCATCTCTATTGCTACAATGTTATAGTAACTTTATGTAGGGGAAGACCTCTTTCCTGTCCATTGGCATCAGGCTTTTATCAACTGACTGAAAAGGAATGTAACCTATTCCAGTTCCACCCAGCTCTCTTTCTTTTTTACTTCTATATCCAGAACATCATTTCCCAGATAGAGCTGATCTTTCAGCCTGAAATCATGAATGAAAAAGGCATAGACAGACAATTAAAAGATCAGTGTTTGTCACCATTTGTTGGGGAAGGAAGGAAGAATAAATAGTTGAAGCACAAGAGATTTTTAGGGAAGTGAAACTACTATGTATGGTATTATATTGGTGATTACATGTCATTATACATTTGTCAAACCTGTAGAATTAACAACACAAAGACTGAACTCGAATGTAAACTATGGACTTTAGTTAATAATAATGCATCAGAACCAGCTCATCAATTGCACAATGTGCCACACTAATGCAAGACGTTAATAGAGGAGTGCAAATGGGTGGTAGGAATGGCACAGGGAAGAAGGATGAATATGCAAACTTTCTGTATTTTCTACTCAATTTTTCAGTAAACCTAAAACGTCTCTAAAAAATAAAGTCTATAAATAATAATTAAAAAACATGAACATAGATACCAAGTTGGAGTAGAGCCATAGCCAATTAGCAGCTAAAACATGATATGAGCAATAAATAAACCTTTATTTTTCCAAGCAATTAAGATTTGGTGGTTGTTTGCATACAGCATAACTACAGCAAAAGCAAACCAAGAGAAGCAGTCATAACTGACCAGACTCATTTGAACTTTATGCTTTCTGCAATAAGGAGATGGTAAAATGTTTAAACAGTCAGTGACATGAACAAATTTCTGTTTTATCAAAGTTCAACTTTGTGCTTCCAGTTAACTAAACATGATCATATATGTTATCTCTGCTCCTTCCTAAATATCCATTGAAATAACTGTGAGAAATTCTGAAAAGGCATAAAACTAAGAGAACAAAAAAAGAGAAAGAAAAAAACAGCAAGAATTTTGAATTTAAAATTTTGAATATGAAAAGTATACGGAAGTAACTAACAGAGCCAAGGAAGATGAAATCTAAGGCTGCAAAGTGGGAAAGTAAATAACAAACAAACCATTCATGACATAGAAGCCAAGAAAAGCCCAGGAATGGAAAACACCAGGTTCCTCTAATAGGGAGAATGTGTGAGGGGTAGGCCTGAAAAAATAAAGAACTAATTGAAAAGTATTTAAAAAGAAGGGTTAGACCACTAGCTTCCTAGTTGAGAGCAGCACTGTCTGATGAAAACAGAATGTGAACCACATCTGGAACTTTATATTTTCTAGTAGTCATAACAAAAAAATTTTAAAAAGGTTAATTTTAATAACATATTTAGCCCCAAATATTTAAAATATGATCATTTTAACATATTAATATAAAATTATTAATAATATATTTTACATTCTTTTTTTATTCTAAGCCTTCCAAATTTAGTATGTATTTCACATTTCAATAGATTAACCACATGTGGCTAGTGGCTACCATATTGGACAGCATAGCTCTAGAAAAAGTGAACTTGAGGGCATAAGACACAGCTGAGAAAGCTGGGAACACACCCTACTGAAACAGGGTGGTTAAGTAAAATTCTCCACACTGAATGATGTGACCCCAGTCCGTTCAGTGCTTAATTTCCTGCTGGCACCATGCCAACTTCTGTTGTCCTGCAGCCCACTTGTGACTATCAGAAGATGAGAGAATTCCTCTCTTGTGGTACTGTTTAACTCAAGAAAAATGATCAATTGACAATAACATTTGGAGCTTCTCTCCAATGACATATGAGAGGGCTACTTAATGACCAAATTACTCTATAATGAAACTTCTAGAGTTTGACTCAGAGAGGACTTTCAATCAGAATTTTAGTACTTTTAAAATATGAACAAACAGCACAAGATCAGTAAACATTTTAGGAAAGCTTCTAACACAAAAAAAGGTAAAATAAACAATAACAAAATAGAACTAGGATAAAACCCATATAAATCAGGGAGCAGAAGGAAACTTTAAAGACTATGATTAATACACTCAGATACAATAGAAGGTATTACATTCATAAAACAAAAGCAAGATGTTATGAGAAGAAACATTAAGAAAACAATGAGATTGAGAGAATAAATTAGAAAATAAAAGATCAGTTTAGAAATGTGAACATCCAAATAATAGTAGTTTCCCAAAGATATAAAAGTTAATGTGAGGAAGTCATCAAAGAACACGAAAAAATTTCTCAAGGCAAAGATTTATGTTTCCAAATTGGAATGGCATCTTAATTACCTAGAAAAACAGATGAAAAAACTAGCAAATCAAGGCACATTGTCCTGAAATTTCATACCACTAGAATTAAAGAGAGGATCCACAAAACTTGCAGAATATAACATGCTATGTACAAGCACAGAAAATTAGAAAACAAGCCAGAAAATAAGGCTTTCAAAATTCTAAAGAAAAATAATCTCTATTTAATACCAAGCAAACTACTGACAAGCATGAGAATATAATTATGCCACTTTCAGATATGAAAGGTCTCAAAAAAATCTACTTTTTTTCTCAAGAAAATACTGAGGGATATATTCCACCCAATAAAAGAAATAAATCAAAAAGAGGGAATGATAGGATTCGAAAACAAGGAATCTAACGCAGAATACTGAAGAGAATTACCAGGACAATAATGAAGGGAAATCTCAAGATGACAGTCATTAAACGAGCCTAAAAAGCCACACAGACAGATTAGAGAAAAGAGGGCCACAGTAGCCCTCTTTTATGTTATAAATTCTATAACATGCTTGAAAATATTAAGACAAAATGTATAGTTCTGACAAAAAGTTTGACAACTGATAACTTTCAGTACACAGAAACAAACAAACAAACAAAACTTAGGAAATGCAATTTTAGAGAAAGTGAAAAAACTTACACAAAAAGGGAACATCATCATAGTACACTATGTGGTAAAAGAAATAATGATTCCTTTTCCCTTGCACGATTGTTTAAGAGAACTCTCTGTCTTTGGACTCCCAGATCATCTCTCACCGTATTTGTCAAAACTTCCATTTTGAATCTTGTTATTGTTGGTGTGTTCACTGCATTTTAAAATGTTCCTTCATTCTCCTGTTGCTGGAATTTCTCCTTATAGCTCCCTATATCCATGGTCACAGACAAGCTTACCCACTCAAGCTGGAATGCTGGTCCCAGATCCCGAAATTCCAATTCTCTTCTAATAGGATATGCAGGGCCTTTGACAAAATAAACTCTTCCATCTTCACTGTTAACCAAAGCTCTGTGTTTTCTACCTCTAGCATTTATCCCAGTCAATCATGCATCATCTCCTTGTACCCCTCCACTGAGACACTGCTTAAACAGTAACAGGAACATTTGTTCCCATGAAATCATTCTGGGAAGTACTGTCTAGATGCCACAGGACCAAGACTGTGCCTCTTCCTGAATAGGGCACCACAGTTCTTCTGGCAGTCTGTTAGACTGTTCTTCACATTCTCACCATCTTTGGTCACTCCCTCTAGCTGCCCACTTTCTATGATAAGCTCATCTCCACATGGTTCGGGGCTTCCTTTCCTCTGACCCACTGCTGCCTCAATTCCCAAACTTTTTCTGTATTCTTCGTGAAAACTTTTTTTCCATTCCATACAAAATTATCTATCTTCAGCTTCAGGCTCCTCAAAAACTGCTGCCTCCACCTTTTCTGAGGTCCACACTGTGCATATCTACAGTACTGTATTTACCATTTTATAAATAAATTAACATATATATTCATGCACCTGTTTCAAGCACTAGACTAAAAGTTGAATGCAGATTTGGGATCTTATTAATAATCTGAATATATTCCCTCAATTAATATTTATTGCATGGAACATAATAGTACACAATTACATATCCATAATTACAGACTGCACAGACTCCAGTCTTTCTACTTTCTTTCCCTGCTATAAATTGCCCTGCTGTTCCCACTCTACTCCTTTCCCATTCTATTTCTTTCAGTTTTTCATGCCATCTGTACAATTATACTTTCTCGTGGTCAGGGAAGGAAAATACAAAGATGAAATAATGTTTGATATCTCAACAATAAAAGAGGAAGCTAGGTTGTTGAGAAAGAGTGTGTGAAGATGAGTGGAAGAAAAGGCAGCTATTTCACTAGGAAGTAGGATATACATAAGTTAGAGAAACTTTCTGTGGCTGTGAAAAAGAGAATGAGAATGGGAAAGTAAAAGAATAGTAATAGAGAAGGTTGAAAAGAGTAGCATTAAATAGTGCTCTTAAATATAAGAGAGAATCAGTGAAAAAAGTAGAAAGGAAAAAATGATTGAAAACCTTTGTATGTCAGTGTAGGATATGTGTACGGACAGTGGGAAGGATTCCATATGTACCCAGACTCAAAAATGCCCAGAATGATGCCAGAATGCACAATCTTTTGTCCCGTATTGAATGCCAGTATACCTTGACACATTTTGGTACAGTCTTCCCATGGTCCATAGGCATCCCATGTAAACATGTCGCTCCTCTCTTCCAAAGGGATATTGAAGGAATAACGTACATCAGGGTTGTATAAATTACCCACACACAACACCTCAATAAGAATACAAAGATACATACAATTAATTCATAAAAAATATATTCTTAAGACATCATTTTACATTTTATGTTAAGCACTTAACCAGTAGTTTACTAATATAATTAAATCTAAGTGTTATTACTGATGACTGAGAATTTACCTGCAAAATAAGTTCTTTTTCTTGTCGATTAGTACTATTAATTCTTTCAACTGTGTTGTCTGATCCACTGTATTCAATAACAGTTCTTGTTCCTTGCACATTGACTTCTTTTTTTGATCTACTTAGAACAAAATTTCCGTTTAAAATAAAATTCCCTTCAGCGTCAGATAATGCTGTAAAAGAATATAAGCAAAACTCATGAAATAGTAAACCCAAACAACAACACAGAAAATACTTGTTTAACCTTTTTTTCTTTTTTAGATGGAGTCTTGCTCTATCTCCCAGGCCAGAGTGCAATAGCACAACATCGGCTCACTGCAACATCTGCCTCCTGGATTCAAGCAATTCTCCTACCTCAGCCTCCCAAGTGGCTGGGATTACAGGCATGTGCCACCACACCCGGCTAATTTTTGTATTTTTAGTAGAGACGGGGTTTCACCATGTTGGCCAGGTCCGTCTCAAACTCCTGACCTCAGGTGATTCACCTGCCTCAGCCTCTCAAGTAATAGGATTACAGGGGTCAGCAACCATGCCCAGCCTAGTCTAACTTTAAAAGTTCAAATCCTTTTTTGAAATTAAAGATGCAAATTTAAATTAATATTGAGGAAATAAACTTTATTTTACTGTAATGTGGGATTTAATCAATAAGTTGGGTAACTTCAGCACATCAGCCAAAGATATTAAAATAAATTCACTCTATACTTTTCTATCTCAGATAGCCATCTTCTTCCATGAGGCATGTAGCTTCAGAACAGACATACAAAAAGTGGGAAAGCAGGAAGAAGTCATGACCCCAGCCCATAGATTAGTTCAATCATCCTGGTCATCAATGGTAGGGAAAGAAGGAGCAGCCAGACTGCTGCAATATTCCCTTTATGCTTATCTTAGAAAAAAGGTACAAAGCTTTAAAACTCTAGTCTTAACATTCTAGAAGGCCATGCATGCAATGACTATACCATTCTCTATACAAATCTCTAGATCTTTCACAGAAAAGCCCTCTATCCCTGTTAACACATACATGGATATCTGCTTTTCAGAATGATACTCCTATTTCCCTCTCTGTTCATGTCTCCTTCTTGTTCTCTCTTTTCCCCAGTGACAGACATTAATATATGCCTATAAAATATATGTATATGCACGGAGGTAATATTTTTAGCACAAGGAAAAGAATTTCAACTAAATGTAAAAGGCCAATAATTCAAACAACTTATATTTGATTTTATTTAATGAATATTTTGCATTTTTTATTGAGGTGAAACTAATATCACATAAAATTAACCACTGTTAAACAAACAATTCAATGGCATTTAGTATATTCACAATGACGTGCAATCATCACCTCTATCTAGTTCCAAAACCTGTTCACCCCAAAAGGAAACCTTGTACACACTAAGCAGTTGTTCCCTTTACATTTGACTTTATAGTTCTAAATGCAATTCCTGAGATAGGCTGTTCATTATAGATTCAGATTGCCAGTTATACAGGCTAATTATTTGAGTCAACATTTCACATCTTATTAATGTGCAGCAGATGCTTTCTCAATATCAGCTTTGCACGATTACCTACCTACTCCAGTTTGGTGAATTATAGATAACTCAGCATTAAGATATTTCTCAGGCAGAAGGAAAAAGTGTAAAACATTCTTTTCATGTTTGTGTCTAAAGTGAAATTCTTTAAGCCTGAAAGCTAATTTCTAAAAATAAATAACAAATTAAGTCTATACTTTAGAAATAGCTAACAGACAATATACTCTGACTATATTCATTAACATCCAAAAATGTGAAACCACAATTCTTTTGCTGACTTTTTAAAAAAATAAAAGAGCTTTTAAAAAAAAAACTGTATTTAAATACTTTAGCTACATAGTAAAAAAAATTGAAAATATTATTTAAAAAATTTAATCCCAAAGAATTCTATAATTAATATTAGACAAAATGATAGAAGAGAATTTTATTCTAAATACACATGGAACTAATTGAATATAACCTCTGGTTATCTAAAATACTCTATGAGAAAAAACTGAAAACAAATTATTATTCAGAATTTCGTTCAGTTTTTTTTTTAGTAATACATTTTGGATTGCTTAAGAACATGTGTATAGGGAGCCCTAAGCTCTAAAATGAAATTGCATGTTTGCTAAAGGGAATCTTGTTGCCTTCCAAGAATTTACATCAACTACAGACTTCCATGAAATTGCACATGAGCCACATACTGGTTGCTATTTACGAGAAATGTTTACCAAGGTAAGTGTCATCTGGTTGTCCAGAATAGCTGTATTGACGAATGTCAATGTTTGTTGCTCCTGCAGGAATCTTTACAACAATGTTATAACCTGCAATATAATTTTACGCATGTTAAATTTCATAAAAAGCAAATGGCCCAGAGGTTATTACTGCTAAATGAATGAAAAATATGAATAGCATAGTCAGACTTAATTTTGTTGTATCTTCACAAAATTACACAGTGGTTATTCCTTTAGAGTCAGTGCCTTACACAAATTACTGAGGATTGAAAAAGGGTGGTTGTTGCCTAGAAACAGAGTTCAATATTCTTAACTTTTCCTAATGTTTTCCTACTTCTAATATTCTTAATATAGAATGAAATAAAGCTAGTATTTTGGCTCCTGAGATACTTAGTACACATACTCATTTTTAAACTTGGTTAATACTTATATATTTTATACTTCCTACTGGGGAAAAAATAGAGGATTTTAAATGTGATTCACAAATCCAGGAGATATTAAAATAATTGGACATTGCTATAATATGTTCACACAGATGCAGTAAATAGTAAAATAATAAAATTTTTCAATTTCATTATTGAAAATTCTTAAAAAATAAAAAGTTTAAAGCTCAAGTTTTTCTTGGGCTGTTTTAATTTGTAGTATAAGCAGGAATCTATCTATTCCCCAAATTTTAATTATTTTTACAAAAATACTAATAAACTTATTATGAGAAAAGTAAAAAGTTTACTAAGTGAAATGAAAGTAATATTTCCATTTTATGAGGCCAAATTCAGCAACATTGGCCCTGCTCAAAAGAGGAAACATTTTATCTAACAGACATTAAGAAAAAAATGTTTTCCCAACACTAAACACACTCACATTACATAGTTGTCCAAATACTCAAGTTTTTAAGTATACAATTAATTATACTCTAAGGATAGTATTCTAAGTTTTTCCTTTTCCTTATTTATTAGGATTTCCCCCTATTTATTACACCGTGAGTAAAAGTAATTTTTCTCATACACTACCTTTGATAAATATAGAATTAACTTAAGAAAACATTTTAAAAACAGCTTAAATTTATAACCCTAATGTCAGACTATCTTGCATGTGTTTTAGAGCAGCCTTATTTATATCTAAGTATCACATTTTTAATATAAGATGATAGTTTGATGATTCGGTATCTATATGCATACTGGTTGTAGGTTATTGATCTATGAGAATAATTTTAATTTACCTCTTTTTCACTATAAAATATTCTCACCCATTACTTTTACTATTTATGCCTTTACTATTTATTATATTTTTTTCAAGAAAGCAAGCCTAAGGCATTGCAAAGGTGATAAGATGAAGGCTACCACCAGGGGGCAGAAATGTGACAAATGCTAATTAGACCTTGCAAATGGGTTTAACACATTTTTCTATTTGCAAACTGATTAATGCACAGTACAATTTTCACCAGATTACATATTTGATCCTAATTTGGTTCATGTAGCTTTATCCTAGAAAAAATTTTTTCGGTAAATACAGACTGTAATAAGTATATGCCATGTATTATAGAAGGGAATCAAATGTATGTAGCTCTCGAGTAATAACTAGAAAAATCATATATCAAATCATCTAGTAACTGAGATTTATAAGTATCAAAGTATAAAATGTACTATAATTTTCACATACATAAAAACATAAATATTGAGTTTTAAATTATACTGCTTTAATGGAAGTAACAATTTGAACACATATGAACACAATTTAAAGTTGAACAATAAGACTACAAAAAATAGGTTAGGTGTAGGGGTTCATGCCTATAATTTCAGCACTTTGGGATGTCGAGATAGGAGGATCCCTTGAGGCTAGGAGTTTGAGACCAACCTAGCAACACAGCGCGACCCCATCTCTACACACACACACACACACACACACACACACACACACACACACAAATTAGCTGGGCATGGTGGGGAGCACCTGTAGTTCTAGATACTTGGGATAAGGAGGTGGAAAGATTGCTGGAACCCAGGAGTTCAGAGCTGCAGTGAGCTATGATTATGCCATTGTACTACAGCTTGGGCAACAGAGTAAGACCCTGCCTCTAAATAAATAAATAAATAAAGTTGTAAGAAATAAATTTTAATTTGCAAAGAAAGTTTTAAAGATCTGCTTTTATTATCATAAAAACAAAAAATGTTTGCCCAGAAAACTCTACAATGGAAAATATCTTATATATTTTCATGATATTTTGAAGAAAAATTAAATCATGGCCAAATATCAGTTACATATGTGATCCAGATATTGCCTGGAAAATCAAATGTGATAATAATTCTGAAATATTTAATTCAGAAAACATTTAAGTTAATTGTTTTATCTTTCATTTTCAATCAACATTTTCTATCTACTTTTAATAAGAAATGTAACAGGCCAAGTCGTAACAAAGAAGAAAGTGATTCTAGTAACAAAAATATTTAAAAGCAAGTTTTCTAGAAAAAATTCACTAATATATACATTTTAGATTACAGAGAAAAAAAGTACTTCATTAATGGGAGGATTATTCACATATCACACATCACAGTCAAATAGCACTGAATTTACTCTAATAAATGCATATAATACATTTTTAGGAATCAGATTTGCCTGGGGCAGGTGAATTCATTGATCAAGGATCCATCTGGTCTAATACAGTATTTAATTTTTTTATATTAGAAAATTTTTCCTTAACAATTATTTTGGACTAAGGGTGTAGAGTAGACAAAACAATAACAAAGAATTACTATTACACCTTCTTTACGGACTCCATTATTGTACTAAATAAAAGGGAAAACTAAAAACAAATACACAACTTACCATAGTGAGAACTGTTGAAGACACCTGTTATTGTCTTGCATGAAGAGTTATCTCCACCACACACTCCACATTTGTCTATCTTGGCACTGGAGTTTAACACGTGATCACAGCCAGCTGCCTATAAGACACAATTACAATTAATATTATAATAATGACTAATTATAAAGAAAAGAGAGAAGATCCAAATATATACAATCAGAAATGACATAGGAGGTTTGCTACTGACCCCACAGAAATACAAATAACTCTCAGAGACTACTATGAACATCTCTACGCACATGAACTAGAAAACCTAGAAGAAATGGATAAACTCCTGGTCACATACACCCTGCCAGGCTGAAGGTGGAAGAAACTGAATCCCTGGGCAGACCAATAATGAGCTCTGAAATTGAATCAGTAATAAGTAGCCTATCATCCAAAAAAATCCCAGGACCACATGATTCCCAGCTGAATTCTACCAGATGTACAAAAAAGAGCTGGTACCATTCCTACTGCAACTGTTCCAGAAAAACTGAGGAGGAGGGACTCCTCCCTAACTCATCCAATGAGGTCAGCATCATACTGATGCCAAAAGCTGGTAGAGACACAGCAAAAAAAGAAAATTTCAGGCCAATATCCTTGATAATACTAATGCAAAAATCCTCAACAAAATACTTGCAAACCAAATCCAGCAGCACATCAAAAAGTTTATCCACCACAATCAAGTAGACTTCATCCCTGGCATGCAAAGTTGGCTCAACAAATGCAAATTAATAAATGCAATTCAAAGCATAAACAGAACAAAAGACAAAAATCACATGATTATCTCAATAGATGCAGAAAAGGCTTTTGATAAAATTTAACACTCCTTCATGTTAAGAGCTCTTCACAAACTAGGGATTGAAGAAACATACTTCAAAATAATAAGAGCGATCTATGACAAAGCCACAATGACTATCATACTGAATGGAGAAAAGCAGGAAGAATTTCCCTTGAAAACTGGCACAAGATAAGGGTGCCCTTTATCACTAGTTCTATTTAACATAGTACTGGAAGTCCTGGCCAGAGCAATCAGGAGAAGGAAAGAGGAAGAGAAGAAAACAAAGAAAAGAAAAGAAAAGAGAAAAGGAAAAAGAAAAGAAAGAGAAAGAAAGAAAGAAAGAAAGAAAGAAAGAAAGAAAGAAAGAAAGAAAGAAAGGAAGAAAGAAAGAGAAAAAAGAAAAGAAAGAAAGAGAAAGAAAGAAAGAGAAAGAAAGAAAGAAAGAGAAAGAAAGAAAGAAAGAAAGAGAAAGAAAGAAAGAAAGAAAGAAAGAAAGGAAGGAAGAAAGAAAGAAAGAGAAAAAAAGAAAAGAAAGAAAGAGAAAGAAAGAAAGAAAGAGAAAGAAAGAAAGAAAGAAAGAAAGAAAGAAAGAAAGAAAGAAAGAAAGAAAGAAAAGAAAGAAAGAAAGAGGGAGGGAGGGAGGAAGGGAAGGAGGGAAAGAAAGGGAGGAATGGAAGGAGGGAAAGAAAGGAAGGGAGGGAGGGAGGGAAGGAAAAGAAGGAAGGGAGGGAGAGAGGGAGGGAGGGAGGGAGAGAGGAAGGAAAGAAGGGAGGAAGGAAGGAAGGGAGGAAAGAAAAAAAGAAAGGAAAGAAACAAAGAAAGAGGCATCCAAACAGAAAAAGAGGAAGTCAAACAATCCCTGCTGCCTAACCAAAGGCTCCTTAACCTGACAACTTCAGCAAAGTTGCAAGATACAAAACCAATGTAAAAAAATTACTACCATTCCTACACACCAATAATAACCAACTTGAACCTCAAATAAAGAACACAATCCCCTTCACAATGGCCACAAAAAGAATAAAATACGTAGGAATACAGCTAGCCAGGGAGGTAAAAGATCTCTATAATAAGAATTATAAAACACTGCTCAAAGAAATAGAGAAAACTCAAACAAATGAAAAATAGTCTATAGTTATGTATAGGAAGAATCAATATTATTAAAATAACCATAATGCCCAAAGCAATGTATACATCCAATGCTATTCCTATCAAACTACCATTGATATTCTTCACAGAACTAGAAAAAACTATTTTAAAATTCATATGGAACCAAGAAAGAGCCCGAATAGCCAAGGCAATTCTAAGCAAAAAGAGCAAAACTAAAGGTGTCATGCTACCCAACTTCAAACCATACTACAGGGCTACAGTAACTAAAACAGACACATAGACTAATGGAACAGAATAGAGAGACCAGAAATAAATCCACACAGCTACAACCATCTGATCTTCAACAAAGCTGGCCAAAACAAACAATGGAAAAAGGACCCCCTGTTCAATAAATGGTGCTGGAATAAATGGCTAATCATATGCAGAAGATTGAAACTGGAATGCTTCCTTACATCATATCAAAAATCAACTCAGGATGAATTAAAGACTTCTGTGCAAAAACCCAAAACTATAAAAATCCTGGAAGACAACCAAGGCCATACCATTCTGTATATAGGAACTGGCAATGATTTCATTATGAAGACAGCAAAAGAAATTGCAACAGCAAAAATCGGCAAATGAGATCTAGTTAAATTTAAGAGCTCTGGCACAGCAAAAGAAACTATGAACAGAGTAAACAGACAACCTACAGAATCGGAGGAAATATCTGCAAACTATATATCTGACAAAGGTCTACCATCGAGCATCTATAAGGAGTTTAATTAAATTTATAAGAAAAAACCAAATAACTATTAAAAAGTGAGCAAAGAACATGAACAAACACCTTTGAAGAGAAGACATACATGCAGTCAACAGGCACATGAAAAAAGTGCAATATCACTGATCATTAAAGAAATGCAAATCAAAACCACAGTTAGATACCATCTCACACCAGTCCGAATGACTAACATTTAAAAATCAAAAAATAACAGATGCTGGCAAGATTGCAGAAAAGGGAATGCTTATACACTGTTGGTGGGGACGTAAATTGGTTCAGCCACTGTGGAAAGCAGTGTGGTGATTCCTTAAAGAGCTAAAAACTGAACTACCATTCAACTCAACAATTCCATTACTGGGTATATACCCAAAAGAATATGTTATTCTACCATAAAGACACATACAGGTATATATTCATTGCAGCCTATTCACAATAGCAAAGACATGAAATCCATCTAAGTGTCTATTAATGGTAGACTGGATAAAGAAAATGTGGTACATATACACCATGAAATACTATGCAGCCATAGAAAAGAATGAAATCATGTCCTTTACAGGAACACGGACAGAGATGGAAGCCATCATCCTTAGCAAACCAACACAGGAACAGAAAATCAAATATCACATGTTCCCACTTATAAGTGGGAAGTAAATGATGAGAACACATAGACACAAAGAGGGGAACAACACACACTGGGGTCTGTTGAGGGTGGATGGTGGGAGGAGGGAGAGGATCAGAAAAAATAACTATTAGATACTAGGCTGAGTATCTGGGTGATGAAATAATCTGTACAACAAAACCCTGTTACACAAGTTTACCTTTATAACAAATTTGCACATATACCACTGAACCTAAAATAAAAGTTAAAAAAATTAAAAAGATTGATGAAGTTTAAGTATGGTGCTTTAAAGTTTACAAAGTTCTTTTCAAAAATATCCTTTCAACTAATAGGAGATTCAGTACAACAGAATTCTTTAAAAATATGTACTGATATTGCTGTAAGTCAATATTTTCACATATCCATTTACATGGCCTAAAAAGCCAAGTTTTTTAAAAGGGTCATCCACAGACCTCCTGCATCAAAATAACATGGGGTGGTATTTAAAAAGACAGATTCCCAGATCTTCTGAATTATAATACTTGGAAATAATACCTAGGAATCTTCATTTTAACACTGACATTGATTCCAATACCCACTGTCATTTGAAAACCATTCTTCAGGGCGGATCCAAGATGGCTGAATAGGAACAGCTCTGGAGTGCAAGAACATCGCAGAGGGTAAGTGATCACATTTCCAAACAGGTTATTACTGCCCACAGAACAGAAGACAGGGCTGAAAAGCACCATGAGTTTCCAGCACAGCTGTTTCAGCTGGCATAGTGGGTCTCTGCACAAAAACTCACACAAATCTGGGTAGCCATTTGAAATGGCACCTGGATGCCTGGGAAACAGAGCCACCCATTCAACTGAAAATGAGGGGGCTGAAACAGGGAGGAAGGTGATCTGGCTCAGCGGGTCCCACTCCCACAAAGACCAGCAATCTGAAAGGTTCTGGACTGAGAGTTTCACAGCAAGCACAGCTGGAGCCAGGACGATCCAGCTCTGTGGGGATAAGCATGTCCACCATTACTGAGACAGTCCACCATTATTGAAGCAGTCCGCCATTATCGAGGCATTCCGCCATTACTGAGGCAGACCACCATTACTGAGGCAGTTCTAACTGTACCTCTGTAAACAAAACGGCAAGGAGGTTCACACAGCAGCTGGGCGGAGCCCACAGCAGCTCAGCAACACCTCTGCTGGCAGACTGTGACTAGGCTACCTCCTGGCTGGGCAAGGCATCTCTGAAAAACGGCAGCAGCACATCAGGAACTTATAAATAAAGCCCCACATTCCCAGGACAGAGTACCTGGGAAAAAAGGTGGTTATGAGTCCCACTGCAGCAGACTTAAATGTACCTGCCCAGCAGCACTGAATGGAAAAATGGAGCTCACAGCTCAGCACTTGAGCTCTTATAAGGGTCAGACTGTCTCCTCAAGCAGCTTCCCGACCCCCGTGTATCCAAAGAGACACCTTATAAAGGAGAGCTCAGGCTGACATCTGGTGGGTATCCTTCTGGGACTAAGATAACAGAAGAAGAAACTGGCAGTAACCCTTACTGTTCTGTAGCCACCGCAGGTGATTCCCAGGCAAGCAGGTCTGGAGGGAACCTCCAGCAGTTCTACAGCACAGAGACCTGACTGTTAAAAGGAAAACTAAAGAACAGAAAGAAATAACTTTATCGTCAACAAAAAGGACGTCCACTCAGAGACCCATCCGAAAATCACCAACCACAAAGACCACAGGTAGATAAATACATAAAGGGGGGAAGAAACTAGTGCAAAAAGGATGAAAACACCCAAAACCAGAACGCCTCTCCTCATCCAGGGGATCACAACTCCTCACCAGCAATGGAACAAAGCTGGATGGAGAATGAGTCTGATGAATTCACAGAAACAGGCTTCAGAAGGTGGGTAATAACAACCTTCTCTGAGCTAAAAGAATATGTTCTAACCCAATGCAAAGAAACTAAGAAACTTGAAAAAAGGTTTGACGAAATGCTAATAAGAATAACAGCTTAGAGAAGAATATAACTCACCTGATGGAACTGAAAACAACAACACGAGAACTTTGCGAAGCACATACAAGTTTCAATACCCAAACTGACCAAGCAGAAGAAAGGATAACAGAGATTGAAGATCAACTCAATGAAATAAAATGAGAAGGCAAGATTAGAGAAAAGAGTGAAAAGAAATGAACAAAGTCTCCAAGAAACATGGGATTATGTGAAAAGCCCTAATCTACGTTGGATAGGTGTATCTGAATGTGACAGAGAGAATGAATCCAAGCTGGAAAACACTCTTCAGGATGTTATCCAGGAGAACTTCCCCAAACTAGCAAGGCAGGCCAATATTCAAGTCCAGGAAATACAGAGAACACCACAAAGATATTCCTTGAGAAAAGCAACCCCAAGGCATATAATCATCAGATTCACCAGGGTTGAAATGAAGGAAAAATGCCAAGGGCAGCCAGAGAGAAAGGTCGGGTTACCAACAAAGGGAAGCCCATCAGACTTACACTGGATCTCTAAGCAGAAACACTACAAGCCAGAAGAGAGTGGGGGCCGATAATCAACATCCTTAAAGAAAATAACTTTTGGCTGGGCGTGGTGGCTCACGCCTATAATCCCAGCACTTTGGGAGGCTGAGGCGGGTATATCATGAGGTCAAGAGATCGAGACCATCCTGGTCAATATGGTGAAATCCCGTCTCTACTAAAAATACAAAAATTAGCTGGGCGTGGTGGCACACACCTGTAGTCCCAGCTACTTGGGAGGCTGAGGCAGGAGAATTGCTTGAACCCAGAAGGCAGAGGTTGCGGTGAGCCGAGTTCGTGCCATTGCCCTCCAGCCTGGGCAACAAGAGCGAAACTCCATATCAAAAAAAAAAAAAAAAGAAAAAGAAAAGAAAAGAACTTTCAACCTAGAATTTCATATCCAGCCAAACTAAGCTTCATAAGCAAATGAGAAATAAAATCATTTCAGAACAAGCAATTGCTGAGAGATTTCGTCACAACCAGACCTGCCTTACAAGAGCCCATGAAAGAAGCACTAAACATAGAAAGGAACAATCAG